>MNCI01005932.1:227164-248789 GCA_015680685.1 Gnetum montanum
TACACAAATCTGCTTTCTTTTCTTTTCTGCTTATTTCCATCGAATCTTGCTCTATTCCTAGTTTTCTTGTGGAACTATCTCTTTCTCTGGGAAAAATTAGGAGTAGATTGTGGAGTTGTACTCAAATGTTTTTGCAAAATTTTATTTGTTACAAGTAGGTATTATAAGAACCGCATAGAATAGGTAGTTGAACAAAATAGGAAATTTTTAATAACTCACAGCACTTGGCAAAGTTGGCTGAATCTCTTTAAAGTAAGTCATTTGTAAGTCACATACTCACATTAACTACTGAGTTTATTTGGAGGTATTTGGGCCTTGGTGTTGCCAGAGACTAGCAGGCACCTAAATCCTGTTCGAGGACACTCGTTGGCGGTCGCGTCCCAAACGGTCGCCAACAATAAGGCTAATCTAATGATAACAATAATGTTATTACAAGAGTTGTGAGTCAGTTCCTTTGGTAGTGAGGAAAACCAAGACCTAGCCTTTAGAGTTTCTTGATTAAAATGCATATCCTTTTGGATTTTGTTGTATAAATTGTGATATCTCTATATACTAAAGGATTAAATAACTAAAATATTCATATTTTCTTGGATATTTGGATTTTATTTAGATTTCAAGAAAATTTATGGCATTACTCGACCTTGTAACATTTTTGCATATCTTATTGAAAACCCTTGTTGAGCCCATATCCTAAGACTTTTGGCTCATAACCTTTATGCTCCATGAAGAGGGAAATATAATAACCTTTCTTATTTGAGGAGTTCTAACTCCTCTTGCATTTCAATTTAGGGAGGCTAGAATAGATAAGGAAATGTCAGAAGAGGAACATAGGATGAAGTATAGATCAATTCTATATAAGATGGACTCTCTCAACTTGAAAAATAAATTCTATATATTTTGTATTTCTAAAAAATAGAAACCTTGTATAGTTTCAGGATGCTTGTGGCATGTACCTATTTTTATGAATAAATAATAAAGGATGATAGATATGAATTTTCACTTTGTGCCATTGGGATTGTCAGATTACAAGGAACATTTTTCACTTTGGTGTGTGCTATGTGTTTTGGAAAAATTTAATAGCATTTATTATATATTAATATTTTATTATTTAATTTAGTAAACTTAAAATGAAAATAAGTTTATTTCTAGATGCCTAATTAAGGCAAAACAAGTGTCATTGGGATCATTGGTTTACACACTATTTTATGATATATCTGGTGGAATTTTTAGACAACATTATTTTTGTGGTCGCACAAATCTCAAAATTTGTAAATAAATTCTATTTAATTATACATGCAAATAGTATAAAATTTTGCTATGTTATATTGATCTACTGTATTTATGCTCCTAATTAATAATTTTTATCTATTTTATTACTTCCTTTTAAGTTAGTAAATCATGGTTAAATCTAGATCCTTGGGGTTTCATAGCATCTCTATTAGTTATTTATAGGATATCTTATAGATAATTAGTAGGGGTGTTACAAATGATGCCTTCAAAATTTCATTTGCTCTCTACTAGGAGATCCACATTGAATCTAGGACATCCATCCTAGGACTGGGACATTCACTTCTTGGCTTGGATGTCCATCGTCTAACTATTATATCCTAAAAAATTTGAGACTTCTTATATAAAATCCCATGTAATCTCTAGGGCTCTCTAAAAGTCTTCTTTAATGATCTTCAATATCAAGTAGTCTTAAAATTCCATGTCTTCATCTTGATCTTTAGTTGAATCCATCAAGTCTTTAGTTGGGATTTTCTAAGGAAAATTAGAACTTTCCAAGAAATTTTGAGGCTTCCCACTTATCTTTCGATGAAATCTCATGCTTTAATAAGAATCTTTTGAATGTCACATTCCATGTTTTATATTAGCTTCCAAGTATCCTTAATTACCTCAAGCCTACATACAAGCATAACCACCAAAACACACTTCTTTATTTACAAGTTTTGACTTATCAAAACAAAAAATTAATCAACAATATTCCTCTTTTTAGTGATGCCCAAAAGCTTGAAAATAGGTCATTTAAAAAGAGATATAATCTTAATAAGATAATGTATTTTGATTGTTTTATGATCATCAAACTCATAAGAATATGCTATCAATTATATCATATAATAAAATATAATGATGTAAGTAAAATATGTAAGCTAGGACCTTTAGATTTTCAAGGATACATTTCCATACTTCACCTTCTTTTTAAACATAATTAAGAAAAGGATAAAATCAATCATTAATATGTACTTATTCATCTTATTATCTTTCTTTACACCAATTTCCACCTGCTACTTCAAAAGATCTAAAGGAAGCTTTACTTTCTATTTGATCTTTTGAAAAAAAAAATATAATTTCTATTCATAGCTATTTGAAAAAAAATTTCACCTTAATATATGCATCCTGGAAATCAAGATAAAATCTAGAGAACTAAGATTCATATTAGAAAATAAACCCATCTTCATACCTTGGAATTGCTCCTTGAACACATGTAGTTAGTTACCACCATGGGACTACTCCCTAAATCATCATTACTGATCATCATGAGGCTTATTTCCAAGTCCATGCTACTCTAATTACTCAAGAAAATTTTGATGCACCCCTTGCATAATTACTTCATGATATTCAATGCCATAATTAAGGGGTTAAAGGAGAAAAGTTTACTTCCCCTACATGGAACCATCACCATGGTCATAGAATAAAATAATAATTAAAGTTCCTCTTTGATTAACATAATAAAATATATTTTGTTTATACTTTAACTCTCTACTTTATTAATAGTGGATGTCTCATGATGAAATGAGTGACAATAGATTGGAACTAGAAGTTCATGGATTAATAAGACTACAATCATAAAAATTACCTCCCATAGTTTGGACATTCCAGAGATAGAGTGTACATTCCAAGGATTCTTACTTGGATATCTTAGTTATTTGGAACATCATACCCAAGGGGACTATAACTCAAAGAGTAAAAATTCATTTTGTAAGTTTGACATCCCACTTAATCATGAGTTAATTTCTAAGACATCTAGAAATTTTCATGTGTCTAGAAAATTAAAAATATTCAAGCTAGGAGATATAAAAGTAAAAATAATAAAGACTATTTCAAGGAATATTTAGAACACAATAATTTACTTACCTTGTTGGTAAGTATTCTCAACCTTGAGGTTATGTAGTAATGGTATAGGGTGAGCTAGTTCTTATCTATTCTTATTCTTTGAAATGGTGTGTCTTCTTATTTTCTTCTTGCTTACCTTCTAGAATCATAGTTTCTTATGTTGTTTCTTAAGTATGGGCTAAAGCGTCCCCTACTTCATGTGATTTTTCTCAAAAGCTTATTTTGGGTACCCATATTTTAATAATGGAAATTATTATTGCCCTATCTAATGGTACTAATCAAGTAAGAAGTATCATTAATCAGTAAAAAAAACTTAGATATAAGAAAAATTGGAGGATAAGAATGATTAGGCTTGTTTTTATATGATTCCTTTGGTTTACTTGAGTAGCTTAATGTGATGGGATTGAGACCAATCCTACTCTTCTCATTTAAAATTATTCTTTGTTCAAGCATGTGATCTAAGGATACCCTCCCAAGGGTGAACTTCTAACTTATTTTATATTTTTAGGATTGATTATTGAAGATGCTTGCTAGCTCATCTTGAACTCCAAATTGGTCATTGAATTGTAACAATAATGATGTGATGAAGCCATCTTCCATTAACTTCCTACAATATGTTCTTAAGCTATTTCATGTGGGGTCTTGGAAACCTACTTCTTTATACTTTGACCTTGTAATCTTATCTAATCTCTCATACAAAATCATGTAAAAGCTATAAAATAACTTTGAATTTCAAGACATATTTAATGACATGTAAATATCTTGACAAAAAATTGAAATAATAAATTCAAGAGATAAAAATATTTAAAATAATAAACTTAATCTACTCTAACTCTTAACTTAGCCTACAAATCTACTTGCAAAGGTTAAAATATAATACATTAATCTATCTTGTTGGGATAAGTCTTAATATTTAGGTGGTAAAGTAATGATGAAGGGTTATCTATCTCTTGTTTCTTTGAGTGTTTCCAATTAATAATCCCCTTTTCCATGATCTCCTTACAATAATATTCGTCATTAATCTTTGTTTCTACATGGGTGTTCTCTTACTTGATTAACTCTCCATGTTGGCTATTGAAAAATGATAATTGTGATGTAAAGATCTTATATTTTGAGATGTATAAAACACCCTACTAACTATACTTAGGCTAGAAAGATGTTACTTATACAAATAATGCACAACTTACTAAAATCAAAGGATGTTAAGAAAATCTAATAGGTAAAGTAGTAGACATCCATAAAATAGGTGCATATGGGCATAAAATTCTAAAAACAAATAAATATAAAATGCTACAATGCCAATAGTTCCTTGTATACAAAACCTAACCTATCCACAAATAACAATTCAATATTCTAATGCTCACATTAAAATACAAGATATCCAATGATCATAATAATAGTATAATATGAAATAACATGATAATCAAATTTTATTAAGGCATTTAAATACCATTGAATTAAAATAGAATCTAAATATTAGATCCAAAATCAATGTTTCCAACTTAAAAATAAATTTAACAAAGTTAGGACTATATAAAAAATAAGTAAGTACAAGGCCCATACACCACTGCCAACTAAGGAGCATTATATAGCACAATTATCATATAAATATTATAGCTTAGAAAATACATCCAATAGATAACTTAATCAAATGTTAGTAAATGTATAAAATTTAATCTAAGCATTAACTTTTCTAACTACATCCTCATCACAAACATCTATATCACTTGGGGGGTAAAACATAAGGAAAAGTCAAGTCATAGATTAAGTAGGAGAAATAAACTATAAGTACTGACTTAAGAATTTCAAAATCATGCATCTAGTAGCTAGAGGTCATGCATAAGGTTTGTTGCATCTAAAATATTAGTATCCAATCATTACATAAATATCACATTAAATGCCAAGTCAATAATAAATGATATCTTGTGATCAAATTATATAGATCAAATTCCACCATTATTCAAAGCTCAAACTTTGGAAGTTAGCACTCACTCTTAGCTTCAATATGTCAACATTGAAATGTATACTCATTATGCATAATAAGATTTTATTGAGTTCTGATGAGCCGTGATATTGCGTATGCGATATCACGTCCCATCTTATTTTCTATAAATAAGATGCAGCTTCCCTTATTTTAGGCAGTTAGACTTAGATCCTTAACTAAACTCTTACAGTTTTACCATTCTAGAGTTAGAATAATTTCCATGTGCCTTCAGTAGGAGTCTTAAAGTGAATGGATCTTTATTCGAGAAAATTGTACTTGAGCACACATTTGTGTACAACAATAAAGACAAACTTTATGATAAACCTTGCAACATATGGACTAAGCTAAATAGTAATTAATTATTGTTACATGTTTAAATGATTTCTTAGTTAATTAATCTCTCTCAACCTTTGACTCTCCTAGTTAAGTGAACTCAGTACGACCAGTTCGAGCATGTGTGCAGTGCTTGGTAACCCAGTAACAATTAGCATTTGGTAATCCCAGCAATGTTGCACTGGTTCAAGGTGTGTGTGGAAAGTGGGAACGAATACTAGTGTTAGGAACAATTAGAACTTAGTTAGTGAATAGTTAATGAAAGTTAGTCACTTAGTTCTCTTCACCTTCCCCTATTAGCATAAGACATTAAAAATATAAAAGTTATAAAAATCATATACCTCAAGCTTACTTAACCATACAACCGTGACAATACAAGTAAGTTTGGGAAGACAACGATTGATTAACCTTAAGTGTTCCATTAAGGCACGTAAGCACTTAGTCCTTCGGGTTCAACCAGATCGCACGTGAAACGCTCATATTCGTATGGTTGAGTGTAGGGGTACCTCACCACTCATCATTGGCACTATTGCCAAGGACTTAGTTGTTTTTGCGCTATGTAGAACATAGGAAATCATTCATATCATTGGGATGTTAGAACGAACCCTTAGGGTTAATCAAGGAAAAATAAGACAACGGTAAATCACACACTGAACAAAATGAAAATGTCTTCTTCTTCACACAAAAACACTTCACCACCTAGGACTAACACAAGAGACAGTTGGCAACATAACACATGTAACCAAGATCCGCCAATTCCTCAAAAATTTCATGTGGTATACATTAATCATGATGAGTATGTACATGATTTTACCTTTATTCTCCATCAAGATGAACAACTGCATTGGAGAGACTTGGAAGGTAACATTGTGTTGCCTCTAGACTGATCAATCCCCAACATGCTCCTTCATGCTCTTTCATGAATAGGCATGTCATCTTTGTATGCAGAATATGTTACATGCAATCATGACATAAGGGACTACCATCCTATGGAAGCGCAACGTTAAAGGGACTTGCAACAAGAGAGATATCATACATCCTTGAATAGTAAATGGCCCCATAATGCTCTTCATGTATTAAGAAAAATTGAGGGTGGTGAACCTGCTTCAACAGGTTCCCCACCAAATGATGTTCCTCCTCTTAATGATGGTTAGGAGGTGGTGTATCAGAACCTAAACTCCACAATTCACAACCCTGGTTGTAGTACCCATGAACACGAATTGTTCAAAGAAGGAACACAACCACATGATAAGGATAGATGTTTTGATCGTGATCATGATCGTGGTCAAGACCATAGAAGAGAAGGTAGAAAACACCATCATGGTGATGGTTCTCCTTCTTCTTCACCTTCATCATCACATTCACCCTCTCCTTCAATATCTGGCTGCAGTCATAAAGAACACAACCGTGAGAACAAAGGTAAACAGAGTGAAAAACATCGACGAGACAGTTGAGAATGAGGATGAGGGTACTCTAAGGAATCAAGACATGGAAGAATGGTGAGCAGGGAACTGCATAGACACCATAGACACTATGAATGAGATGACCACAAAGAACCCCTACTTGCAACTAGAAGCATGGTAGACATAATGGAGGCCATAAGAGTTCCCACAAGGCACCAAAAGGATAGTAGGATCAAGAGGTTAGACATGAACAATATCCCAAAATTTGAAGGGGGATACAATGTTGATCCTCAAAATCACCTACAAGCATTCCACGATGCATGTGCCTTGCAGAACATAGAAAATGAATGGAAAAAATTCAAGTTGTTTCCAAGGACACTAGTGAAAGAAGTAGAAAGTTGGTACTGGTCCTTAGAACCAGAATCCATTCAGAAGTGAAGTACAATGCTACAATTGTTTAATGATAAGTACCAAACGTACTCCTGAGTGTCTAAACTATGAAAGAAAATCCAAGGGTGGAAGCAGGGAAATCATGAACCGTTGGATGCTGCCATGGGCCATTATTATGCACTTTTACATGATTTCTTGGGTCATGGTTATTCATAGTAGGATCAACTACGCCATCTTGTAGATGGAGTTAGGCATGAAACAAGGAGAATCCTTGGAACGTATGCCCAAGGGAGATTATCATAGCTTAGGTCTCATTAGGTTCATAGATTGCTAGAGCAAGTAGCTAAGGAAGAAGGGGAGCTATGTAAGAGAGAAAGTGCGGAAGAGTACAACTGATATCCTTCGCTCCAAAAAAAGGAAGTGAGATTCTGTGAGGAGGAGGAAGAGTCACCACTTGAAGAGATGGTAAATAGGAAAACCTTGCCACTTCAAAAATTAACAATAGAGGTATCGACAAAGGTAGACCAAATGTGGGACTCCCTAGATAGTAGGTTTGAATTGTTCTTAAAATAATAGAGTCTAGGGAGTGAGGTAGTGACTATGACAAAAAGAAAAAGAGAGAAGTGGACAATGCACGTAGCAAAGGTAAGGGTAAAATGGCCATCACCGAAGGGGTTGTGGATTCGGATATGGACAATGACGATGGATGTAAGATATGCCAATATGACCATCCTAAGGGATGTTTCCTAGTGATCTCACATCTACAAGAGTTTGGGGTGTATGCACTCAACCCACGACTTACCAAACGGCAAGCACCCTGACGGTTACCTTATCCCTAAGATAACCCAAGGTAGTTCCACCAACCTTCAACGTATTATCCAAGTGGAACTCCACCACAACCTATTGGGCAAAACCAATAGTGGCAATACTCATAGTCATGGGGGATGCCACCACCAAGGCAAAAATACCCCTACTGACAACTGGATCCATATGGCTACTACGTGCAACAGCCAATCTCCCGATGTGACTCTGTTGGTCACGTGACACCACAACGTCACTACCACATTCAGGAGTATTATAGGACTCCTTCTCCTAGGAGAGAAAACCCATAAACATACCATCCTCCAAATCCATCTGCAACTCTCACACCGATAGCTCCATTACCACTTACTCCAGCAATGCAAGGGGAACTCCCCACTCAACCGTAGTAATGCAATGCTACGAGGGCAGTGAATCTTCAACCTACTACTGGTTCTGACAACTATATGAAGAGAAGACCTTTATTTAGAACCAATAGTCCAACCAAGTGCTCACAACCACAAGCAGTTGAACCTCTGAACGCCTATCCATCAAATAAGGCTTTAGAGCTCCCTTCAAACCAAAAATTGAGCTCAACGCACACGGTTATGTTAACACATGCTATTATTGACTAGATTAAGGAGGGCCACCTTCCCAGGAAATTCTCTGACCCTGGAAGCCCTCTAATCTATCTCCAAGTTGCTGGGAATAAACCATGTGAAGCTCTTCTAGACTTAGGTTCTAGAGTCAACTTAATATCGCAAGAGATGTACAAAGCCTAGAACCTACCTCCATTAAAGAAGAGAAATATTCGCCTAGAGCTAGCTGACCAGTCCATCACTGTCCCCTTAGGATTGGTGGAGGACATTATTACCACTATGTGTGGTTCGTCATATCTAACTAATTTCCTAGTGATACAAGTAAATAATGATAAAGGGGACTTCCCAATAAGAATGGGAAGGGCATGGCTATGTACCATAGATGCATGCCTAGGAATCTGTGATCTTTCCCTAGAAATATCTAAGGAAAACACCTTTCAGAAGATTGAGAAAAAGAAAGTTCCATGCATCACATACAGTGATATAGGGTGTGATTGTGTATAGGAATGTTCAACATTGCCTGCACGCAACCAGTGTGCAAAATAAATTGACATACAAAAGTGCCTATATGTAGCAACCACACAATAAGAAGACACCCAGTGGTTGATGGCTGATCAAGAGAGAAACTCACCAATATGCATGGAACTAACTGAGGGAACAACTTGGGCTCACATAGAAAGCATAGATACACTAGAACAAGAGCATTGCCAGCTTCCAAACCTTAACCTAAAAACATCAATTGGGAGAAGTTGGAAACTCCTAAAAAATTCAAACAAGCGCTCCAATAAGAGATTACTAGTCAATGTGCAATAGACCAAACCTTACCATGAATCTAGAATGGTCAATGCACATAATACCTTGGAGAGGGATAACCATGCTCATTATTTCAGATCTCCCCCTTCCAACTCAGTCATGGGGGAGATGGCCACCTTTGCTGATCATTTGAGACCCTCAGTTCCTTTTTAAGTTTTTGTTTTACACATTTTTGGTTTTACAAATTTCTTTAAATTCTCTTGTTTTTGTTTTGCAACATCATTTATACTCTTTCATTTCTTTGTGTGTTTATTTATTTTGTTAGGTTCGTCACCTAATAAGTGCCCCTGATGGTGGAATGAACTGTATTCCATTGATTGCTAATGTTTGGTTTTTACCTTTGAGTTATAATGCCGATGCTAAGGTATGGTTCTTTTGATATAATAGGAAATGAGTCCATGTCATTCATACATCCATGAATTTCTATGGTCTCTCTTGGCTTGGAAATGTACAGTCATTTTCTTTAAATAATAGAACTATCAACAAATTAGTGACTGGGCATTTCTCAAACTACAGAAGGACTCAAGGATTGAAAAGGGTGTGACTTCAAGGGGATTTGATGCATTTGTGCTAGCCATTCTCTTGGGTGCTTGTATGTTTTCTTCTTGGGTTTTCCTTACCATTTTGATGTTGCTCCATTATCGGGAAGTTGAGCTAATAAAAATAATAAGTCTTTGCATGGGGTGGTTCTCACAAGAAAAAAAATAGTGAGAATTCAAAGCACACCCCTTAGAAAAAATAACCCTATGGGCTACAAGCACTAGTTATGGAACTAAAAAAATATGTTCCCTCTAACTAAGGCCCTCTCTCACTTCCTACATTTCCTTTTCTTGTTTCCTCGAAATGGTGGTGACTCTTTGGCGGAAGCACTCTTGCTACTTCAAGTGGATGGATTGGCCAAGTGTATGAATTTGAAATCACTGAATGTGGATTGTTTGAGGCTGGATTTGGAATGAGATCTACTAAGTCACATTAACCATAAATACAAAAGGGGATGTACACCACCTTTTTCTTGGGACTCCATTCCATTCTCTTCTCCTCATCATTCTTTCTCCATTTTTCCACCTCATTGTCAGCTATATTAGTAGTCTATATTTTGGTTGATACATTATTTTCTTTTTGGTAAATTCTTGTGGTTAGGACTTTAAATCTTACTTCCAAAGAACATTTCTAGAGCCTACAGACTCTTTGAATGTGGGATTGTCAGGGCATTAAGGGAATGAGCCTACTTTGGGGAGGACCCATTGGCATTCCTATTTGGTGCATTAGTTAACTTCTTTCCCTTAAACATTTTTGCAATTAACATTTATTTTGTTCATTTCCACCTTTGACATCCATTTTATCGGCATTGCTGTTGTTTATTTTTCTCCATCTTTCTTATTCCTTCTATTTTTCCATTCTATTACTACCAGAGGCTCGCTCTTAGTCATGGGAGTCCTAGTCCAATTTTTTCAATTTCCTCCTAACTCCTACACCTTGGGTAGTCACTAGTGTTATATCTTCAAAATCCGTATTAGCCATATCACAACTTAGCCAATGGACCTTACACCAAGGCAAGGCATCAACTGCATTGTGATTTATTTACCCTTGCTAATATGTGATTATGTTCTGTGTGCAGATGGTAATCATACAACAATGGACTAGAGCTGGAGGAAATAATTAGGATGGACTGGTGCTGGAATAGTCATGCAAGGAATAAGATCGATGGCACGGTTATGGATGGACAACGGAAGGTGCAATTTTGGCATCGGCAGCAACACATCTTCTTCTTTTCTCTCTCTTCTCTCTCAGCTTCCAAATAAGGCTGGATGTCAAATGTGTATAGTGTTCACTCTTGTGGTCATGAACACTAGTATTGCCATGTATTGTAATGATGATTTGTTCACGTGTCACCCCATTCACTATTAGTGTCATTCAAGTTAATAATCCCATACTTTCCCAATATTTTGTAAGGAACTCAAGGATGAGTTTTCATTTAGTCATGGAGGTATGATGAGCCACAATATCGCATACGCAATATTGCATCCCATCTTATTTTCTATAAATAAGAGGCATCTTTTCTTATTTAGGAAGTTAGACTTAGACCCTTATCTTAACTCTTGCAGTTTTACCATTCCAGAGTTAGAATAATTTCCATGTGCCTGCAGTAGGAGTCTTAAAGTGAATGGATCTTTATTTGAGCAAATTGTACCTAAGCACACATTTGTGTACGACAATAAAGATGAACTTTATGATAAACATTGCAGCATATGGACTAAGCTAAATAGTAATTAATTATTATTAAATTTTTAAATGCTTTCTTAGTTAATTAATATCTCTCAACCTTTAACTCTCCTAGTTAAGTGCACTTAGTACGACTACTTCGAGCATGTGTGTAGTGCTTGGTAACCCAGTAATGATTAGCCTTTGGTAATCCCAGTAGTATTGCATTGGTTCAGGGTGTGTGTGGCAAGTGGGAATGGATACTAGTGTTAGGAACAATTAGAACTTAGTTAGTGAATAGTTAATGAAAGTTTGTCACTTAGTTCTCTTCACCTTCCCCTATTAGCATAAGACATTAAAAAGATAAAAGTTATAAAAATCATATACCTCAAGCTTACTTAACCATACAACCATGACAATACAAGTAAGTTTGGGAAGATAGTGATTGATTAACCTTAAGTGTTCCATTAAGGTGCATAAGCACTTAGTCCTTGGAGTTCAACCAGATCGCATGTGAAACACTTGTATTCGTATGGTTGAGTGTAGGGATACCTCATCACTCATCAAATTTCAAAACCAAAACCAAAATGTTGTAGCTATACTTTTTTATAGTTTCTTGTCACTAGTGTTAAGGTTAGCCATAAAAATTGCCTTAATTTTTATTGTTTGGCCAAGGTAAGAAATCCTAAGCCTTCTACTCTTTTTCCCCTTGATATGACATTGTTTAAATGTCAATGTAACATGGACCTTACTATTGTAGATAGAGAATAATGCAATGATGCATTAGTGTTTCTTTAAAATCAATTGGTGAACTTTCTCCATGCTAGCTCCATCAAAACTATTGAATGGCTCACCATGACAAGTCTCATGATGGCTTGAGAAAATACAAAACATTAGTAATTATAAATTTAAATCTATACCATAGGTAGTAGAGAAACATAAAAAATTCCATTTTCAATTGCAATTTTCAATGAGTCCTAGGTCACATAAGTTATTATCAATAATGGGCTACTTGAATATTATTTACCAAGATTGATCTACCTTATTGAACATTAGTTACCAAGCTATGAATTCCCTACCAAAATAGGGATCTAAATACACTATCAAAAATTCATAAAATTCCTAAATATCAAATCATATCCTAATGAATTTTAGTTTTGGTTTCTCCTTATTTCTTCTCCAAATTGATAGGTTAAAAATTTATGCATAGAAATCTAATAACCAAAAAAATCCTTGTTGATGAGTGGCGAGGTACCCCTACACTCAACCATACGAATACGAGCATTACACACGCGATCCAGTCAAACTCCATAGACTAAGTGCCTACACACCTTATGGAACACTTAAGGTTAATCATTCGTTGTCTTCCCAGACTTACTTGTATTTATCACGGTTGTATGGTTAAGTAAGTTTGAGGTATGTGATTTTTATGTCTTTTATGTTTTATCGCCTATGCTAATGAGAGAGAGGGTGAAGAGATTAATTAACTAACTTTAACTAAGTAACTAAGCCTTAATTAACCTAGCATCAGTATCCATTCCCACTTACCATTCACACCCTGAACCAATGCAACCTTGATTACCAAATGCTATTCATTACTGGGATCACCAAGCGTAACGCACATGCTCGAAGTGGTCGTACTGAATGCACTTAACTATGGGAGAAGGGTTGAGAGAGATTTAATTAACTAATAAAGCATTTAAATGATAAATAATAAATAACAGTAATTAAAATCCTAATTAGCTTAGTCCATGCATTGCAAGGTTTATCCAAGAAGTTTGTCTTTATTTTTGTACACAAACTTGTGTTCAGGTACAATATTTTCTCGAATAAAGATCCGTTCACTTTGGAGCTCCTACTGCGGGCACATGGAAATTATTCTATCTATGGAGAGGTAAAACTGCCAAAGTTTCACTACATTTTAGGCCTAAAATTTGAAACAAGGGAGAATCACCTCTTATTTATAGGTTTGATGATGCACTGCGATATCACATACACGATATCACAGGGGAAGATGCGATATCGCATACATGATATCACGAGGGATGTGATATCATAGCCGACATGATATCATGTAGGAAATATCATGGCCCATGCAATATTGCGTCCCATCATACCCCCATGACTGAATAGAAACTCATCCTCGAGTGCCTTCCAAAATATTGGGACGGTATGGGATTATTGACTCAAATGGAACTAATGGTGAATGGGATGACATGTGAACAAATCATCATTACAGAATAAGACAAAATTGGTGTTCACGACAACAAGAGTGAACATCTTATACATTTAACATCAGGCCTTATTTGGTAGCCGAGAGAGAGGAGAGAAAAGAGAAGAAGTTTGCTGCTACCAATGCCAAGGTTACGCCTTTCATTGTCTATCCATAAGCACGCCATCCATCTCATTCCTTGCATAGCAGCTTCAGCACCGATCCATTCCATGTGTTCCTTCAAGATCCAATCTGTTGTTGTATGATTACCATCTGCACACACAACGTGGTCTTATATTAGCAAGGGTAAATGAATCATAGTGAAATTGATACCTTGCTTCGATGAAAGGTCCATTGGCTGAGTTTTGGTATGGATGATATGGATCTGGAGATATCATAGTGGCTATCGAAGGTGTAGGGGTTAGGAGAAAATTGAAAAAATTTGGGTCTAGACCCCCATGACTAAGAGCAAACCTCCAATAGTGATAGAATGGAGAAAGTAAAAGAACAAGAAAGATGGAGAAAAAGAGACAACTATAACATCGATGAAATGGATGTGAAGATGAAAATGAACAAAATAGAGTGGATTGCAAAAATGTTAAGGGAAATAGTTTAACTAGTGCATCAAATAGGAATGCCAATGGGTCCTCCCCAAAGTAGGCTCATGTCCTTAATGCCCTAACAAACCCACATTCAAAGAGTTTGTAGGCTCTAGGAATGTCATTTGGAACTAGAGTTAAAGTCTTAACTGCAAGAATTTACCAAAAAGAAAACAATGCATCAACCAAAATATACACTAATGATACAACTGACAATGAGGTGAACAATGGAGAGAAGGATGGAGGGAAGAGAATGAATGGAATCCCAAGAACAAGGTGGTGTACGGCCCCTTGTGTAGTTAATGATTAATGTAACTTAGTAGATCCCATTCCAAGTCCAACCTCAAACAAACCACATCCAGTGACTTCGCATTAATTCATTTGGCCAATCCATCCCATTGAAGTAACAAGAATGCCTTCCCAAGGGCCACCACCATTCCGACAAAGCAAAGGATGAGATAGGAAGCGAGGAAGGGCCTTAGTTAGAGGGAAGATTTTTATTTTGAGTTCCATAACTAGTGCTTGCAGCCGAAATGATTATTTTGTCTAAGGGGTGTGCTTTGAATTCTCACTTTTTTTTTGTTTTATGTGTTTATGCGTGAGAACCACACCATGCAAATACTTTTTTATTTTTATTAGCTCAGCTTCCCGATAATTGGGTAACATCGAAATGGTAAGAAAAATCAAGAAGAAAACATCCAAGCACCCAAGAGAATGGCCAACACAAATGCATCAAGTTCCCTTGAAGTCACAACCTTTTGAATCCTTAGTCCTTCCATAGTTTGGAAAATGCCAAGTCACCAATTCGTTATAGTTCTTATTAGAAAGGGACTGTACATTTTCAAGCCAAGAGAGACCATAGAAATTTGTGGATGTATGGATGAAGTGGACTCATTACTTATCATATCAAAAGAACCATACCTTAGTATCAACATCATAACTTAAAGGTAAAAACAAAACATTAGCAACCAATAGAAAAATAGTTCATACCATCATTAAGAACACTTATTGGGTGACAAACTTATAAGATGGATAACACACACAAGAAATGGAAAAGTATGAACAATGTTGTAAAAAAAGAACAAGAAAAGTTAAAGAGATTTTTAAAACAAAAACGTGTAAAACAAAAACTTAAAAAGAACTAAGGGCCTCAAATGATCAGCATAGGTGACCATCTCCCCCATGACTGAATTGAAAGGGAGAGATCCAAAATAATGAGCCCCTATTTGAATTTCTTAGAAGTGCCCAACTCCTCCCAATTGGTGTTCTTAAGTTAAGGGTTGGAAGTCGGTGACACTCATACTCCAATGTATCTATGCCTTCGTTGTGGGCATGAGTTGTTCCCCCAGTTTGTTCCAGGCATGTTGGTGGGATGCTTTCTTGATCAGCTGTCAACCACTGGGTGTTCTCTTGTTGTGTGGTTGCTACATACAAGCACCTTTGTATGTTGTCCTCTAGTGCACACTCTTTACATGTAGGAGATGCTGAGGATTCCTCCATTTCATCACCCTCTGAGTTACTGTATGTGATACATGGAACTTTCTTCTTCTTGATCTTTCCATAAATGTTTACCTTAGATATTTTCAAGGAAAGATCACGGATTCCTAGGCATGTGTCTATTGTACTTAGCCATGCCCTTCCCATTATAATTAGTAAGTCCCCTTTATTGTTGTTAACTTATATCACTAGGAAATCAGTTGGGTATGACCAACCACACACAGTGGTAATGATGTCCTCCACCAATCCCAAGGGAATGGTGATGGATTGGTCAGCCAGCTATAGTTGAATATTGATCTTCTTGAGTGGAGGTAGGTTTCAGGCTTGATACATTTCTTGTAAGATTAAGTTGACTCTGGAACATGAGTAAAGAAGAGCCTTATAAGGTTCATTCCCAGTGACTTGGAGGTAGATTAAGGGACTTCCAAGGTCAGAGAGTTTCCTGGGAAGGTGGCCTACCTTGATCCAGTCGATAATGGTATGTGTTAACATAACCGTATACGTTAAGCCCTATTGTTGGTTTGAAGGGAGCTTTGAAGCCTTGTGTGTTGGAGGTGCGTGCACTAACTCAACCGCTTGTGGCTGTGAGAGCTTGTTTGGGATTTTGGTTCTAAAGAAAGGTCTTCTCTTTTTATGATTTTCAGAACCAGTAGTGGGTTGAAGGTTTACCGCTCTCGTAGCATTACGTTGCTGCAGTTGAGTGGGGAGTTCCCCTTGCATTGTTGGAGTGAGAGGTAGTGGAACTATTGGCGTAAGAGTGGTGGATGGATTCAGATGATGGTATGCATATGGTGTGTCTTCCGTAGGAGAAGGAGTCCTAAATACTCCCAAACTTGGTAGTGACGTTGTGGGGTTGCGTGACCCATAGAGTCACTTAGAGAAACCAGCTATTGCATGTAGTAGCCATATGGGTCTGGTTTCCAGTAAGGGTATTGTTGCCTAGGTAGTGGCATCTCCCATGATTGTGGTTGTCGCCACTACTGGTGTTTCCTGATAGGTTGTGGCAGAGTTCCACTTGGATAATGCGTTAATGGTTGGTGGAACTACCTTGGGTTACCTTGGGAATAAGGTAACCTTTGGGGTGCTTGCCATCTGTTAAGTCTTGGGTTGAGCGCATACACCCCAGACTCTTATAGATGTGAGATTATTGGGCAACATCCCTTAGGATGATCATATTGGCAAATTTCACATCCACTGTCATTGTCTATGTCAGAATCCACAACTTCATCGGTGATAGTCTTTTTTCCCTTACCCTCATCATGTGCATGACCTAAATCTCTCCGCTTTTTCTTGTCATGGTGACTACTTCATTCCTCCTTAGACTCCTCTATGATTTTCAGGATAGTTTCAATTTTACTATCTAAGGAGCTCCATATTTCATCTACCTTAGTCGATACTTCTATTGTTAATTTCTAAAGCAACAAGGTTTTTCTATTCACCAACTCTTCGAGTGGTGACTCATCCTCTTCAATGCAGAATCTCACTGCCCTCTTTCGGAGGGAAGGATCACGGTTATACTCTTCCACGCTTTCTCTTTTCTGTAGCTCCCCTTCTTCTTTAGCTACTTGCTCCAACAATATACGAATTTCATGGGATCTAAGTTCAGATAATCTCCCTTGGGCATATGTCCCAAGGGTTCTCCTAGTCTCGTGTGGAGTTGATCCCATTGTGAGTAACCATGACCCATGCAATGATGTAGCAATGCATAATATCAGTCCATGGCAGCATCCAAGGATTCGTGATTACCCTGCTTCCGTCCTTGGATCTGCTTACGTAAGTTGGACACTTTGGAGTATGTTTGGTATTTATCGTTAAATAATTCTAGCATTATACTCCACCTCCTAATGGTTTCCAGTTCTAAAGATTGGTACCAACTCTCTACTTCTTTTATGAGTGTCATAGGGAAAAAATTTAACTTCTGCCACTAGTTTTCTATGTTCTGCAAGGCATAGGCATCATGGAATGCCTATAAGTAGTTCTGTGGATTAGCATTGTATCCCCCCTCAAATCATGGGATATTTTTCATGTCTAGTCTCTTGATCCGACTGTCTTTTTGATGCCTTATAGGTATCCTCATAGCCTCCATAATATCTAACATACTTCAGGTGGCAAGTAGGGGTTCATCATGAGCATCTCTCTCATGACATCTATGATGCCTATGTGGTTCCCTACGTTTCCTTCTACCATGCCTAAACTCTCTAGACTGCCCTCGTCCTCTCTCTTGACTCTCTCGTTGAGGTCTCTCATCTCACTTACCCTTATCCTCACCATTGTGCTCTTTGTAAGTATGTCCTGATGTGGAAGGAGAGGGTGAATGATGTGATGAAGGGGAAGAAGAAGGGGAACCATTTCCATGACAATGTTTCTTACCTTCTCTTCTGTGGCTATGGCCCTGATCGTGATGATGATCTGAATGCCTGTCCTTGTCATGTATTCTTGTTCCTCAGTGAACACTTGGTGTTCATGGGGATCAAAACCAGGGTTGTATATCATGGAGCGCAAGTTCTGATACCCCACCTCCTCACTATGGTTAGGAGGGGGAACATCATCTTGTGGAGAACCTATTGAGATAGGTTCACCACCCTTAACTTCTCTTATGATGGGCAAAGCATTACGGGGGCCTTTGCCCTTCAACGATGTGTGGCAACTCTCCTACCACAAGTCCCGTTGACGTTGCACTTCTGTGGGATGGAAGTCCCTTGTGTTATAATCTTCTGCAATGTATTCAACATATAGCTACTTCATGTCTATTTGTGCAAGTGCACAAAGGAGCATGTTAGGGACTGCACGATCTGGGGGTAACACTATGTTACCTTGCAAATCATGCCGACACAGTTATTCATCCTAATGAAGGATAAAAGTAAAGTTGGGTATATACTCATTAGGATGAATATATAATCATTACTAGGTTACCAAGCACTACACGCATGCTCAAAGTGGTCGTGCTAAGTCTATTTAACTAAGGGGGTTGAAGGTTCAGAGAGATATTAATTAACTAGAAAAGCATTAAATAATAATTAATTAATAATTAGCTTAATCTGTATGCTGCAAGGTTTATCATAAAGTTCATCTTTATTGTCATACACAAAATTGTGCTTAGGTACAAATTGCTCAAATAAAGATCCGTTTACTCTATGACTCCTACTGTGGGCACACAAAAATAATTCTAACTCTAGAATGACTAAATTGCAAGAATCTAGCTAAGGGTCTAAGTCTCACTATGTGGAACCAAGGGCACTTCCTCTTATTTATAGAAGATGAGACAAGATGATATCACATGGTGGATGTGATATCGTGTACGTGATATCGCGGCTCATCATACCCCCATAACTAAATGAAAACTCGTCCTTGAGTTCCTTACAAAATATTGGGAAGGTATGGGATTATTGAATTGAATGACACTAATGGTGAATGGGATGATGTGTGAATGGATCAATCATTACAATACATAACAATATTAGTGTTCATGACTATAAGAATGAACAATATTAGTGTTCATGTATACACAATTGACATCCAACCTTGTTTGGCAACTGAGAGAGAAGAGAGAGAGAGAGAAAAGAAGAAGACATGTTGCTTCTGATGCTAAGATTGTACCTTTCGTTATCCATCTATAATCGTTGATGAGTTGTGAGGTACCCCTACACTCAACCATACAAATATGAGCATTTCACGCAATGATCCAGTTGAACTCCAAGGACTAAGTGCTTACGGACCTTAATGGAACACTTAAGCATAATCAATCACTATCTTCCCAAACTTACTTGTATTGTCATGGTTGTATGGTTAAGTAAGCTTGAGGTATATGATTTTTATAACTTTTATCTTTTTAATGTCTTATGCTAATAGGGAAAGGTGAAGAGAACTAAGTGACTAACTTTCATTAATTATTCACTAACTAAGTTCTAATTGTTCTTAACACCAGTATCCATTCCCACTTTCCGCACACATCCTGAACTAGTGCAACACTATTGGGATTACCAAATGCTAATCATTACTGGGTTACCAAGCATTACGCACATGCTTAAAGCAGTTGTACTGAGTGTACTTAACTAGGAGAGTCAAGGGTTGAGAGAGATTAATTAACTAGGAAAGCATTTAAACATTCAACAATAATTAATTACTATTTAGCTTAGTCCATATGCTACAAGGTTTATCATAAATTTTGTCTTTATTACCGTACACAAATGTGTGCTTAGGTACAATTTTCTTGAATAAAGATCCATTCACTTTAAGACTCCTACTGCGGGCACAAGGGAATTATTCTAACTCTGGAATGGTAAAACTGCAAGAGTTTAGCTAAGGTTCTAAGTCTAAGTGCCTGAAACAAGGAAACCCAGATCTTATTTATAGAAACTGAGATAGGCCGTGATATCGTGGGGTGGATGCGATATTGTGGCTCATCATACCCCCATGACTGAATGAAAACTCATCCTCGAGTTCCTTACAAAATATTGGGAAGGTATGGGATTATTGACTTGAATGACACTAGTGGTGAATGGGATGACATGTGAATGGATCATCATTACAATATATGGAAATATTAGTGTTCATGACCACAAGAGTGAACACTATTACACATTTGACATCAGGCCTTATTTGGCAGCTAAGAGAGAAGAGAGAGAGAGAGAAGAAGAAAAAGAAGATGTGTTACTGCCGATGCCAAAATTGCACCTTCCATTGTCCATCCATAATCGTGCCATCAATCTTGTTCCTTGCATGACTGTTCTAGCACCAGTCCATCCTATGTGTTTCCTCCAGTTCCAGTCCATTGTTGTATGATTGCCATCTGTACACACAACACAGTCTCATATTAACAAGGATAACTAAATCACAATGCTGTTGATACC
Source organism: Gnetum montanum (assembly GCA_015680685.1). NCBI lineage: Eukaryota > Viridiplantae > Streptophyta > Gnetopsida > Gnetales > Gnetaceae > Gnetum > Gnetum montanum. The sequence continues at coordinate 247,959 of MNCI01005932.1, forward strand.
TTGGCTCGGTGTATAGTCCATTGGCTAAGTTGTGATATGGCCAATACGGATTCTGGAGATATAACACTGGTGACTACCCAAGGTGTAGGGGTTAGGAGAAAATTGAAAAAATTGGACCAAGACCCCCATGACTAAGAGCAAGCCTCTAGTAGCGATAGAATGGAAAAATAGAAGGAATAAGAAAGATGGAGAAAAAGAAACAACTGCAATGTTGATAAAATGGATGTCAAAGGTGGAAATGAACAAAATAAATGTTAATTGCAAAACTTTTTAAGGGGAAGAAGTTAACTGATGCACCAAATAGGAATGCTAGTGGGTCCTCCCCAAAGTAGGCTCATGCCCTTAATGCCCTGACAATCCCACATTCAAAGAGTCCATAGGCTCTGGAAATGTCCTTTGGAAGCAAGAGTTAAAGTCCTAACAACAAGAATTTACCAAAAAGAAAACAATGTATCAACCAAAATATAGACTACTAATACAACCGACAATGAGGTGGAAAAATGAAGAAAGAATGATGAGGAGAAGAGAATGGAATGGAGTTCCAAGAACAAGATGGCGTATAGCCCCTTGTGTATTTATAGTTAATGTGACTTAGTAGATCTCATTCCAAATCCAGCCTCAATCAATCCACATTTAGTGACTTCACATTAATACACTTGGCCAATCCATCCACTTGAAGTATCAAGAATGCTTTTGCCAAAGAGTCACCACCATTTCGAGGAAATGAGAAAAGGAAATGTAGGAAGTGAGAGAGGGCCTTAGTTAGAGGAAACATATTTGTTTAGTTCCATAACCAGTGCTTGTAGCCTAGAGGGTTATTTTGTCTAAGGG
>MNCI01005932.1:248948-276380 GCA_015680685.1 Gnetum montanum
AGCAATCAATAGAATACAGTTCATACCACCATCATGAGCACTTATTAGGTGAAGAATCTAACAGAACAAAACCAACAAAAAAAGATAAAAACAAAAAGAAAAAGCAAAAAAAAAAAAAAAAAATAGTCACACAAAGAAATGAGAAAGTATAACGATGTTGCAAAATAAAAAGTTGTAAAATTAAAGAGAATGAAAAATATTTATTAATCCTACTTGTTATTAGAATAAGGGATATCCCCCATAACTAAATAGTTGAGCATGGCAAGGATTAATAAATGAAAGATGAGGATCTTTGCATGCTGGAAATATCGAAACTTGGTCATACTTACCCCATTGGGGTTCACACACCTGATTATAGTAAGCATAATGGGGCAATTTATAAGATGTGGTTACCTGGTAAGGAGTTGACCCACTATGATACTTGAGACTATAAGATGGTATGCAAGGATTGAGATGTCACTCTCCATGGTTGTATTGGTTGTTGAAGTGTTAATTGGTGGCCCTGATGAAGTAGCACGAGGCGTTAGGTTCGAAGAGAAGGATACACCACAGTGTTGGACTTGTGCTGAGTTGGAGAATGCAATGGCCTTGGAACTATGTTGTCCCTTCCTATGGTCATGTCTAAAGAAGGGATGCCTTTGATGTTGAGGAGGTCTCTCACTACTATTGGCAATATTAGCACAAGTAACGTTCGTGGATTATTGTTATGGTGTAGACACTTCAGGAATAGTTAGTGGCGATGTAGAAGGACGAAGGATTAGAATGTTGAAATTTAGGAGAAGTGTAAGGTACACAAGGTGGTGGTTGTGTTGAGGAAATAGGCTAGTAGTAATAAGGGAAATAATAATGCGGCGAGATAGAGTATGTTGACCCAGTCGGGGAAATAGGATGTTGAACTAGATAGGCATTTAGATTCGGATGATACGAAGGGTGTCCCCAGTTTAGGGATGGCTTCCCTTAAGACTGGGATTGTTGCCACTGTGATCGAACATAGTATCTTTGTATGAAATATAGGTGTAATGTGCTTCCCCAATGCTCATATAAATGTAGCAAGATTGGGCATTAGCCCTTGGGGTGATCGTACAGGAAAATGTTGCATTCATACGTATGATTGGCAGTTGAACTCTTATTCTCCTCATCCCTTCTTTCCAATTGTCTAATGATATTTTGTCCTACTTCTTAGGTTGTCAAAACTCTATCTCCAATAATATTGATATATTCTCCACACATTTTATGCATCCATTCCATCATCTTATTGATCTTTGCCTCAATTTCATCTAATGATTGTTGTACTGGCAAAGATGGTTCTTCCTCCTTGAGATGGGTTGATTTATCCTTTTTGTGATTATGGACCTCTGTTAAGTTGAGAATTTGGTCTTGTTGATGCTTTTCAACACTCTCCCATCTAGCCATTTCTCCTTCTTATTTTGCTACTCACTTAATAAGCTCTTGGAATTGATGGGTTCGTAGTTCGTATAACTGACCTTGGGCATACATCCCTAGGGTCTCTCTTGTTTCATCACGAAGCCCATCAATGATATGGTACATTAGCCTTTCCTCGAAGAACTCATGGCCTAGACAGTTGTTTAATAGTGCATAATATCTTTCTAAGGCCATGTCCAAGCGTTCATGTTGTTCTTGTTTCCACTCTTGGATTTGTTTCCTCAAGGCCTAGAAAGTTGTTTAATAGTGCATAATATCTTTCTAAGGCCATGTCCAAGGGTTCATGTCATGCTTGTTTCCACTCTTGGATTTGTTTCCTCAAGGTCGACACTCTTGCATAAGTTTGATATCTTTCATTAAAGAGTTCTACCATTGTTGGCCAATGGCAAATTGAATTTGGTTTTAACGATCTATACCATATTTTTGCTTGGCCAACAAGTGTCATAGGAAAGAGCTTAAGTTTTTGCCAACCATTATGAATGTTGTTCGATGCACAGGCATTGTAGAAGGCTTGTAAATGTTGTTGTAGATCTAAGTCGTAACCTCTTGAGAAATTGGGAAAGTTATTTAAATCGAGCCTGGGTAGGTGGCTCTCTTTACAATGCCTACGGGAGATTCGAATATCCTCTTGTATTTGCATTAGGCTTGTAGTGGCCAGTAGGGATTCATCGTCATCGAGTACTTTGTACTTTTGTGCATTGGGATGATGCTACCTTCATTTATGTTTTTAAGAAACCCCCACCTCCTATTGCATACTCTAATCTTCATTGTCATATAATTTTTTGGTTCTCCAATGAATTGCCTCACTAGATGTGGCATTATAGTAGTCGTGTAGGAGAGGCATGGTTGTGAAATTGTGTGTGAATTTGTATGTGAATTTTTGTAATTATTTCTTCCTAAAAGATATATCATTAATTCCTATACAAAAACCTTGTATGATACAACTAATCTAGAGAACTAGAACTATCCCCAACAACAACACCAATGATGAGTGGTGAGGTACCCTTACACTCAACCATACAAATACGAGCATTTCACGAACAATTCGGTCAAACTCCGTAGATGGACTAGTTGTGGTATCTAGACAATTACTCATAGATCCTAGTTCGTTGTCTTCCCAAACTTACTTGTATTGTCATGATTGTATGGTTAAGTAAGCTTGAGGTATATGATTTTTATAGCTTTTGTATTTTTTATTTCTTCTGCTAATAAAGGAGAGGGAGAGAGAACTAAGTGGCTAACTTACACTAACTATTCATTAACTAAGTTCTAAATGTTCCTAACACCAGTATCTGTTCCCACTTGCCATACACATCCTGAACCAGTGCAACACTACTGGGATTACCAAACGATAATTGTTACTGGGTTCGCAACCACTACATGCATGCTCGAAGTAGTCGTACTGAGTGTATTTAACTAAGGGGGTTGAAGGTTGAGAGAGATATTAATTAACTAGGAAAGCATTAAATAATAATTAATTACTAATTAGCTTAATCTATATGTTGCAAGGTTTATCATAAAGTTCATCTTTATTACCGTATAAAAAATTGTGCTCAGGTACAAATTGCTCGAATAAAGATCTGTTCACTCTATGACCCCTACTGTGGGCACACAGAAATAATTCTAACTCTTGAATGACAAAACTACAAGAATCTAGCTAAGGGTCTAAGTCTCACTATGTGGAACCAAGGGTGTAGCCTATTATTTATAGAAGATGAGGCAGGACATGATATCACGTATGCAATATCAAGTGGCGGATGCAATATCGCGTACATGATATCATGGCTCATCATATATATATATATATAATGATATGTTTATATGTTTTTATATCTTATAAGAGCAGTGTAGATTTTTGGTATATGTAGAGACATGTAGTTTTATAAATCGAAGTGTATGCCTAGTCATTGATTTGGGATGAATTTTTGTGCACTTTGACCTTTCATAATATATATATTAAGTGACTTGTTATTTTTTTATTTTTCATTCATCATTAGCTTTTAGTTTATCATGCTTATGTTGTGTCATTATTATTGATCTTAGTAATTACCTTACCCTAGCTAGGTGTAGTAGGGTGGGGTGTTACAAGCATGGTGCTAACTTTCCATTCCCACCAAATCTCATAATTTTTTTAGTGGTAAAATTTTAAGAAATGTTTGATCTCTAATTTTGAACTTTAAAATTCTTCTCATGTTATTGATATACTTGGTAAACCTATTCTACACTATCTAAATTCTATCTATGATAATATGGATTTATTCTATAACCTCTTTAATAATGTTCTTTATAGTATTCCAACAAAGAGGTGTACCACATGCCTACTATACAATACTTTGTAGGGACCTTCTTTCAAATTTTCCTAATAAATATTATTGTAAGTGAACTCTATCAAAGAAAGAACTATTTCCTATTTATCTTTGTAGTCTAAAACATAAGCTTGGAGCATATTCTCCAAAATTAGATTCATCCTCTCTATTTGACTATCTATCTTTGGATGGGAATAAGCTATGCTAATATTTAACTTAGTACCTAAACTCTTCTAAAAAGAGTACCAAAATTTGAAAGTGAACTTTAGATCTCTATCAAATACCATATTAGTAAGAACTACATGGATTTTAACTACTTATAAAAAAAATTAAGCAATCCTCTTGATATTAATTATTTATTTTATAGCTAAAAATGAAAATATTTGGTCATAATATAAATGAACACAAGAATGGAATTCTTCCCACTCTTATACAAGGTAATCATATCATAAAATTCATACTAATGATCTTCCAGTTTCACTCTAGAATGATGTATGAGTGAAGATAACCACAAGGGTTTTGATGCTACATCTTAACTTGTTGGCATATCAAGCATTTAGAAATAAATTCTTCTACATCTTTCTTCATGGTAGGTCACCAATAATTTTTCTTGATATTCTAGTACATATTATCATTACCTAGATGAATTTGATACTTACTAGATTGAGCCTCATTAAAACTTTTTTGTCTAACTAAAACTTGAACATACAACCTTCTCTTAAACCCTAACAAGCTTGAGTTGTCCACTTAAAACATATGATCCTTTGCTAGACAATTCACTATCTTATCTTTACACTAAGGATCTATGAGTTGTTATAAGATTATTTCATTTCTTAGGCTAGGTAACATAGTGAGACTATAAAGTTTCCTAGATATCCTACTTAGTGTGTTTTCCACTATATTATCTTTGGTAGGATGATAATGAACTATGAAGTCAAAATATACTAAAAGCTCAATCCACCTCCTTTATCTCATGTTCAACGGTAATTGGTTTATGGCATATTATAAGCTCTTATGGTCTATCCAAAGTGTAAGTTATTTATCATACAAGCAGTACCTTGAAATATTAAGAGTAATGATTATGACATTAAGCTCTAGTAATTCATTAGGTACTTAGTCTCATAAGGCTTCAACTATCTAAAAGCATAAGTTATCACTTTTCCTCCTTGAATGAGAACTCCTTATAATTATTCTTCAGAAGAAATTGTGTACATAATAAAAGGCTTCTAAGGAGTTGATGAGATTAGTATAGGAGTTGGTGAGATTAGTATAGGTGAGCTTAGTATTTTTTAGCCTCTCTTGATGTTTGGGTTTTTTTTGGCCCTATATGGCCATTCAACTTTTTATATTAAAATAGATGCCTCTATGGACATTTACAATGGATAGGATTACAACATGAGGAGTTTGAAGCTAAAAATATGAAAATGGTTAAGAAGAAGAACATGATGGTGAGCTTGACATGATTATTTATCTCCAATTCTATAATGTATTTTTTGATCTATTGGCCCTTATTAAGATCTTGAGTCTTAAAGCACCAATTACTGGCTCTAGAGGGAGTCATTCCAAGAACTATAGGGAAGCTTTTATGTAAGTCTTATTTTCATTTTTTCTTTGATACTAAATATTATGATTCATAATGGTGATAAGGTCCCTACATAATTTTTAGATAAAAAGATAACATTTCAAAATTAAATAAAAAAGTTAACCATCACTTGACCATTAGTTCTTCTACCTATAGTGCTTATTTTATAATAAAAATAGAGCCTCATATTAAAAGATATTTAGAAATTAATGTGGATCAAAATATATTATAGAGGGAGGATGAACATGATGATAAAATTTTACAAAAAGGATCTAAGATATAAATCATGACTACATGCATGTTGTATAATTCATTAATTGAGAAGGAAACAAAGATTTATATAGAGTGGTCAAACCATAACTAAATGACTTGATAACATCCAGATCTAAATGTAAAACAAAATTAAAAGAATGAAAACACTAGATTTTTATAATGGTTTGACTTGGGCCTAGTCCACTTGTAAGAGTACTATAGCCTTCTCTTTCCTTAGTTCTATTTGTCTTCTAAATGAAGTCATATATGCTAGTTTATGGGTTAACAGTCTCTCTTTATTATTTGTTGACAAGTTACTAGCGTATCATGTACAATCATCAAGTTGAACTCTTATCCACACATAAAAGTTAAAAATGTTTTACAAGATATTATATGATTTAATCTAAATCTCAAAAGATCATGGACATTCACTTTGATGAGCAAAGAACAAGAAGAGAAATAAGATGTTCAAAGGAAAATCATTACAATAAGAGATTCTATATGCATCATTAAATCCTTTTTAACAATGGCTTCTTAGATATAAATAGTGATTGCTTGTCCTAGCTCTTTCTTGCTATGATGATCTTCATTTTTTGAATCCCAAGGCTACCTTTTATCATCATGATCACATGATAACTATTTCTTGACATTCTTGTTTTTATTTTTTTATGATGTAATACTTGATAGGTGGTTATCTTGAAATGTGCATCTTTTGTTATTACCTTGTCTTAGATAGGTTCCTATTAGAGAGATGATTGACATTTAGAATTATGAAATTTTCTAATTGGTTAGTTCTCTTTGAATTTGGATTGGTTAACCTTAGAAGTGTGCATTTTTTATCTTTGCTAGTACTTAGGTGGGTTGACCTTTTGGTAGGTCAGTCAATTTGACAAATGATAATTTTGGCTACTGAAAACTCCAAGTAGATGGCAAAGACATGATGAAAAATTTTAAGCAATTTTTTATTCCAATTAACTAAAAACACCCAATTAATCAACAATATTCTTCTATTTGGACATGACAAAATACTCAGGATTTTGAGACCAAAAGCAAAGAGAACAAGATGTGATGAGCGATGAGGTACCCCTACGCTCAACCATACGAATATAAGCATTTCATGCACAATTCGATCGAATTCCAAGGACCAAGTTCTTATGTGCCCTTGTGGAACAAGGATGGGTTGGTTGATCATTATCTTTTCAAGCTTACTTGTATGTCATGATTGTATGGTTAAGTAAGCTTGAGGCATATGATTTTTATAGCTTTTATGTTTTTATGTCCTACACTAGTAGGGGATGAGAGAGGTAACTAAGTGACTAATTTAACTTAACTACTCATTAACTACGTTCTAACTAATCCTAACACCAGCATTTGTTCCCACTTGCCGAACACATCCTGAACTAGTGCAACACTACTGGGATTACCAAACACTAATCATTACTGGGTTACCAAGCATTACATGCATTCTCGAAGTGGTTGTTCTTGTGTAATCTAATGATTTGCTTAATTGATCAAAATGAATTGCTGTGCTAATAAACTAAATGTAAAGTGCATAAAATAAAATAAATGCATAAGAAAATAAAATAAAAGAAATGCATAAGAAAACAAATCTCAAGTGCTGCAAGGATGAATCAAAGAGCTCATCTTTATTGCCAACACAATGGTGTGCTTAGGTACATCAATGCTTTAATAAAGATCCATCCATACTTAAACCTCCTACTGCGGGCACTTGGAAAATACTCTAACTTTCAAACAGACTACAAGAGTTTCACTACTTGACTGCTAAAATACTTACTCCCAATTGTGCGCTTGGGTACTGTATTTATAGACTTGGAAGCAACTACTCTAATAATTAGAGTAACTGCTCTAATAATTAGAATAATTGCTAAAGTAACCACTAGGGTAACCACTCTAATAATTAGAATAACTGCTAGAGTAACGACTCTAATAATTAGTTTAACTACTAGAGTAACCGCTAGAGTAACTTCTCTAATAATTAGAATAATTGCTAGAGTAACCGCTAGAGTAACTGCTCTAATAAGTAGAATAATTGCTAGAGTAACCGCTCTCATCAAGATGTCAATAACTTTAAAAACATAATGCATGAGAATCCCTACTCAATTTATGTTTTTCTATAAGGTTGTAACTTCCAAAGAATGGTGCTACTCATCCAAAAAAAAAAAAAAAATCTAATCTCCCTAGTGATCAAAATAAAGTTGCCCAACATAGTGAAAAAGTGACATAAACAAGTGCATAAAATAAACTATCTTAAAACAAGCATAAAGGCCTATTTAATATCCTTCATATTAATTTTTCTCTTTATTTTTATCATGTTAATGTGTAAATATAGCAAAAAATAATCTAATCAAGAATATAAAATAAGTATCCTATCGAGAAAGCTTGAAGATGAGGCTAGCATTGTAGATATAATCACTACAAATATAATTAGATGGTACAATAACTATAATATAAACATAAGAATAATAAAATAACTATTGTATTAGATACGAATGGAAATACAAATGCATTTTCATAATTTAGAAGTTTTATCTACCAAAAATGCCTAAAGCACAACCAAAACTAATAGACACGAGACTAACTAGGAACATAACGAAGATAAAGAAACTATGAATAATATGAAAAAAGAAAGAAAAGAAACAAGATAACAAGAAAAAAAAGAATGACTCAATCTTCCTCCTCCTTCTTTAAATCACTATCTTCACCACTTTCATTCTATTTAGAAGTATTAGCAATAACATCACTTCGACTTGTTCATTCCTCTTCATCATAGCTATCTAAAGTAATAACAATAGTAGTGGCCACATCCAAACTCTTAGGTTTTTAAATATCTCATAGAAATTCAATACTATTACTAAAATCAAAATCATTAATAGAGTCATTTTTCATGAGTGTCTCAATGAGATGCTTCTACATATGATGGAGTTGAGTGTCCATGTCATTTATAACATTTAGATTTTGATAATTTGCTTTATCATGAAATCTTCTGGAGTCTCAAAATAAGTCATTGAAGGGAAAATGCTCGTTTGTAACATGAAGATTCATTTTATGAAGTTTGGCACTATCATATATTTGATATTTAGGATCTCTAACTTCATTTTTTTAGAATAGGTATATTTTTCCTCATAATCAATGTGGTCACTAAGGACCCAAATAATAAGCTCAAATGTCCATGCTTCGTAAGATGATTTATCAAACTTTTCATGATGTTCTATGGGCCATTTATCTTCTTCCTCTTTAACATGAAATACATAACAAATAACAACACTATTGGAACTTTGTCATACTGATCACTTTTTAGAATGACATTTGTACCAAGAATGTAGGCAACTAACCTAAACTTAGGCTTTAATTCCTTACATTTTGCATTGTGTATCCACCCATGAGTTAAGAATTATCAACTAAGTTCCCTAAAGCATTGGAAATAGATGGAAATTTATATAATCCTTCAACTAGTATGGTAAGTAGCTCACCAATCTAATGTGTGATAATTGTGACTTTGTGTCCTAGTAGAAACATTGTGACCTTAAAGATATTCACTAGTTCCAAGTTGTAGAAAAAGAAACATATCAAGTAAGTATAAATAAGATCATGTAGATACAACAAAGAGATCTAGTGCAGAATTTTGAAGAACTTGTCCACATTAAAGAAATTCTTATGTTGAAGGCTTACCACGTTTCCTTTTACAACCACAATCCTTGACTCAAATCTTAGTCATTTGTTCTTGCAAGATTTTGAAGGACATAGATTTACTCCTACCAGTTCCTATGATTTTGATTTTCTACCTCAATGTGATTCTCTCTTTGGATGTGATATGATGTACAATGGAGAAAATGGAGATTAGAAAATATTTGTAGTTGATGAACCTATCTTAGGAGAAGCATGATACTATGGAGGAGAAAGAGGATGACTAAAAGATAAAAGATAAACAACTAAAAAAGATAGCTAATCCATTTTTAAAAATAAAAATAACTATGAGTCAAATGATCTAACACGAATTTGTTTAACTTATTAAAATATTAAAAATATTTTTAAAATATGAGATGTTGAAAGGATGACTTATCAAAAAGGGGATTGACCTATCTAAGAATAAAAAAAAAACAAAAAAACTAATGACCTTAACACTAATGAATTTTGAAATAAGTCCACTCATGAGTGGGTCAACCTACTAGAAAGAAAGTCAACCTTGACATGATATCATTAAACAAAAAAATTCCTGAGAAATGCCCAAAACATAAGAAATGAGTTGTAGACACTTACAAGTAATGAATAATTATGATAAATTTTAAGGTAAATTAGAAATCATATAAAAATAAAAATTAAGCAAACTATGTTACTATAAAGATAAATCCTTAATCTGCCTAGTGCATGTTAAGGTACTTGTGTACATGAATTAGTTAGGACATGGCCCAACACCCAAATCTCACTTGATTATGTAAAATTTTGGTACTAGTAGAGGCTTTGTCATAATGTTTGTAAGTTTCTCTTCTATTTTGATGTAGTCTATGAAGATGATTACCTTTGTACTTCTTCTTTAATGAAATGATATTTTATTTTGATATGTTTAGTTTAGGAATGCTAAACTAGATTCCTTGCAATGTTGATAGTACTTTGATTGCAAAAAATAGAGTTAATGTTTTGTGCTTTATCTCATAGTCTTGAAGAATTTGGTTCATATACATGAGTTATGGATAATAGCTCATTATTGTAATGTATTCAACCTTGGATATTAAGATTGATGTGGAAGTATACTTCTTATTCATCCAAATAATGTAGTAATTTCCAAGAAAGTAATAAGTTCCACCTATGATTTCCTAATCATTGACACATCTTATCCAATCTACATTTAGTATATCCAACAAGATCAAGGCATGTATCCTTTGGATACTAAAGGTAATGTTGTGTAGTACATTTAAGATAGAAAAACATATGTTTTATAGTACTTAAATGTGATTTTTTTGGACAAGAATGATACTTAGCATATATGTAGATACTTAACATAATGTCAAATCTACTAGTAGTAAGATCAAATTAGCTACCTATTATGCCTCTATAAGATTTTTCATCTACCATTTGGCCTTTATAATCCTTTATGAGCTTTGATTGAGAACTCATTAAGGTGTCTATTTTCTTGCAACCTTTCATTTTGAATTTTTTATTATGTTCCTAAAATACTTGATTTGAGTAATAAGGATCATATTTATCATTTGATTGATTTAAAGTCCAAGAAAGAAAGATATATTTGAATAATTAAGATATCTTTGCATGGAAATAAATAAGATAGCATCTACTGAACTTCTAGAAAATCCATGATCACCTAAGTATGTTTCAAGTTTACTATACTAGGCCTTGGAAGCCTATTTTAAATCATGTAATACTTTCCTAAGATTAAAAACATGATTGGGAAAAAACATCATAAAATCAAGTGGTTGTTTAACATATACCTCTTTGTAAATGTTAACCATTTAGAAAAGCACTTTTGACATCCATTTGGAAGAGTTTAATATTCATGTGAGTAGCAAACACAAGTAAGATTCTTATAGATTCTAATCTAGCTGTAGGAGATAAGGTTTCATCATAATAAATACCTTCTTATTGATTATATCCTTGAGCTATTAACATAGCCTTGTTTCTATTAACAACAACATCTTCATTTTACTTATTCTTGAAGATCCATTTTATTCCAATTATTTCTGGTTTTGGGTCTTTGCATAAGTTTCCAAATGTTGTTTCTTTTGATCTGATTTAACTCTTCATGCATAATGAGCATCCATGATTCATCTTTTAATGCTTCAGCTACATTTTTAGGTTCTAATTGAGATAAAAAACATGAATAGTTACAAAAATCTTTAGAAGTTATTCTAGTCCTAATACTAGCATTGGCATTTCCTATAATCTATTTGGAAGAATGATTTCCATGATATTTTTGTTGAGGAGAGAATGATTATTCCTCTACCATATCATTCTTGTCTTCACTTTTTAATGATTTTATATCTAGTTCTTTATTAGCATAATTATTTATGGAATTCCTAACAAGCCCTACATTGTCATCATCATTATAATTTTGACTAATCAATAGATCCATCAAAAATAATGTGAACTATTTCTTCTACTATAAGATATCATTTATTAAACATCCTATATGCATTTCTAGTACATGAATATCCAAGAAAAAAACCTTCATCTATCTTACTATTAAATTTTCCTTGTTTTTATTTGATTTTTAGAATAAAACATTTTGAACCAAAAAATTTAAAATAAATTTCCCTAGGCTTCTTACCATGATATATCTCATATGTTATATTTATTGTGTGTGGTCTGATCAAGATGTAATTTGTAATATAGTAGACAATGTGTTTTTCTTCCCTCTGAAATGATTTTGGTAGATTCTTCTCATGTAATAATTTCCAAGTCATCTCTTGTAATATTCCATTTCTTTGTTCATCAACATCATTTTTTAAGTATCCATGGAGTGGAAAATGAATGAGTGATTCCTTCACTATAATAGAAATATATAAATAGATGATTTTGAAATTCTCTATCATAGTTACTTCAAGTAGTCTTTATTAGATATTCTTTTTCTCATTGCAGTCTAAGAAAAAAAAAATTGAAATGATGAAATGCTTCATCCTTATGGATTAGTAGTGAAATCCTAGTGAAGTAAGAAAAATTGTCAATCACAATTATAAAATATCACTTTCCTTCTATAGTGGTGGTATTGGATAGACTAGCTAAATCCATATGTAAAAGTTATAGAGGCACAAAGGTAGAAATTTCATCTTTATCATGGAATGAAGTTTATTTTTCTTCTCATTTTGGAAAGTATTGTAAAACTTGTCCATTTTTTCTTTAAATTGATGAAAATCCCTTAAAAATCTAATTTTTTAATAGCTTAGATAGACTTTCAAAGTTCAAATGCATTGTTTCTATATTATAGTCACGTACCTTATGATTTGTTCAAAAGACACTTAATATCATAGTTGGAGCAGTCATAATTATTAATAATATAAACATTACTACATATTTTTCCAATGAAATTAATTTCATTGATTATGACATCCTTAATAATGCAATGATCAACTTTAAAGACCACTTTATTATACCATTATTACAAAGGTGACTAATGGTCAATAATATATGCTCTAATCCATTAACATAATACACATTATTAGTCTTATAATATGGCTTACCTCCAATAGTACTTTTACCTTTTATTTGAGCCTTGCCATTGTCATTTAAAGATATAGTCCTATCATTGATTTTTTTCAACTTAAAAAATTATTTTTATCAGTGTTCATGTGTCATAAGAATCCATTGTTTAAGTACCAAAAGATCTTTTCATTTAATATAGAAGTGGTAGCCATGAAAGCCATTTTATTTTCAACTATTGGAATCCATACCTTCTTTCTTTTTGGTTCTAAATTATGAGGTGTCTTTGGTCTATTCATCTTAGTTCTTCAAAACCACTTGTGTAGTAGTTTCTTACATTGATATTTCATATGATCAAAACCTTTTCTATAATGACATTGGATATTTGAATTGCTAATGATAACTTGATAATTTGGAAGATATTCCCACTTACTAGGTTTCATCCAACTTTTTTGTAATAGATGATATTCAAGTTCCATATGATCAAATAGTTTCCTCAAGCTTTTGATCATAACTTCAAGTGTGACACTTATTTTTATGAATTTTTTAAGTGTCTTTTTCACATCTTCTATCGTTATAGCTTGATTATTCATAGCATTTTAAGCCTTATATAGTTAATTTGTGAGAATTTTTATTTTTTTTCTTTCTCATTCAGCTCTATTTTATATTTTCAAATTATGTGCTCTAAATCTTTACATTTTTTACAAATATCATTTCTTGAATTGCTAACATATTTGTCTAATTTTAATTCTTGTTCTTGTAATTTATTTTTCATCTTGATACAAAAATTTTTACAATCTTGAAAAAGCATTGAGTAATGCTTCATAACTTTTATCTTCATCTTCAAGGTTTAGCTTATCCTCTTCTCCAAGATCCATCATTAGCATAAGATTGTAATTCTCAACTTTCTTTTCATCAATTAGAACAATATCATCTTCATCAAAAGTACAAGTAAGATCTTTATTTTCTTCAAAATTTATGGTTACTCCTTTTCTTCTTCTTGTTATAGGACATTGAGATGCTATATGTTTAACTCCACGACATACATAGCATTGAAGTGAATTCATCCCTTTTTTTTTACCCCTTTTTCATTGTCTCTTTGAGAGCTCACTTTTTAGTATGTTTTCTTCAAGGAATTGTTAGAATTTTTCATTAGAAGAGCAATTTCTTCATTAGAGTTTTCTTAATCCTTCTTGATACTTTTCAAGCCAAGTGTCTTTTTGTTTTTGTTTTTTTTTTTATTTCTTCAAGCCTTTCTTTATAGGAGATTAAGCTTCCTTGAAGTTATTCTATAGATATTTTAGAGACATCTTTTGCTTCTAAAGCATTTGTTACTTTTGATTCAAACCTATCAAATAAAGATTGAGGAACTTTTAGTTAATTCTAAATTCTTCAATAGTTTGTGCTAATCCTTTGAGACTATTGATGAGCTCAATAACTTGGTAGATATAATCCTTTATAATCTCATCTTTACTCATATAAAGATTCTGAAACTTATAAAAATGGATTCAAATCTTTGTAGTTTTGACAATGTTGATTCCTTCATGAATGACTTCTAGACTATCCCAATTTCTTAGGTAGTCTTGAACATGCAAATCTAATTATGCTCCTCTATGGAAATAGCACAATATTAAGCATTCATGACCCTATCATTTGCTACATGAGTTCCTTTATCATTGTTAGTTCATCTAGATTGATCTTTGACCATTATCACACCAAGATTAGTCTTTGTAGGGTCAAAATAATCATGAACTATGTTTGGTTAAATATTAAAGTATACAAATTGTAAAAATATTCACATATAATTTTTCCAATAGCTATAGTTTGATTCATAAAAGTAAGAAGACTTATAAGAGGATGATCCATCATTTCTATTCCTTTAAGATTTACTCTAAAGGATTTTACCCCTTTTAGTATAGAGAAGACAAGCTCTGATACCACTTGTGGATTGAAAGATACTCTAGAGGAGGGGTAAATAAGATGATAAAAAATTACAAAAATAATCTAAGATGTAAATCACAGCTACATGCATGCTATATAATTTATCAATGAAGAAAGAAATAGAGATTCACATAGATCTCTCAAACCATAACCAAATGACTTGATGAAATTCAAATCTAAATGTAAAGCAAAAAATGAAAGATTGAAACCAAGGAATGAACATACCAAATTTTTATAGTGGTTTAGCTTAGGTTTGATTCACATGTAGAATTGAAATACTATTTTTTTATCCTAGATTCTATTACTCTTTCAAAAGAAGTCATCCATAGTAGTTTATGGATTATCAATCTTTCTTCATCACTAAGTTATAAGTCACTAGTCTTCCACATATAATCATCAAGTGAAATCTAACCCAAAAATAGATATTAAAATGTTTTATAAGATATCAAATGATTTGATCTAAATCTCAAAATATTGTGGAGATTCTCTTAGACGAATAGAGAAGAAGAAGAGTAATAGGATATTTAAAGAAGGAAAATTATGATAAGAGATCATATATGGATTACTAGATCCTCTTTAGTAATAGCTTCTTGGATATAAATAGTGATTCCTTGCCTTAGCTCTTTCTTGCTATGATGATCATTATTTTATAAATCTTGAGGTCATCTTTTATCATCATAGTCTCATAATGACTAGTCCTTCACTTTTTCATTTCTATTTTGTCTATGAAATCATCCTTGATATGCCAACCTATGAATAGGTTAATTAACCTAATAAGTTATTAGGTTAATCAATGCTTAGGTTGATTAACCTATAGAATGAATCCTACAAAGCAAGAAATCTTGCCTCAGAAGTATGTAATTTTCTAACTATTAAGTGTTATTGGAATTCAGGTTGGTTGACCTAAGAGTAGGTTGGTCAACCTAACAAGTGTGCATGCTTTATCTTTGCCAATATTTGATTAGGTTGACCTTTTTGTAGGTTGGTAGACCTATCAAATTATAATTTTGACTATTGAGAACTCCAAGTAGATGATAGAGACACTAGGAACAAATTTATGCAATTTCTCATTCCAAATCACCAAATCAATCAATCATTAAATGACAAAAAAAATGAAATATTTGAATGTACAACATTAATAAGGCTCCTTTAAGCTTTTAAAATAATTAAGCCTTACTTCAAAATTTTATAAAAATGTATATCCCTATCAAACCATTAGTTACTACTATTACCAGTGATAAACAATTATAATATATTGTGATGAAAATAAGTAGTGGTGAGGTTGTGGTGACAAAAAAAACATCAGAAATGAATATTAAAATTTTTGGTAAGATCATAATAAATTTACCATGAGTTCTAGTTAGGTTTTTATGGCCTTAAAAGATGTTATTTTACTAACCTTTTTCTTTAGATTTATTTTTCCTTGACCACAAGTTTTGGGAGCTCATGGTTGCCTCACCATAGCTACTAGTGAGATCATGGTTGCCTAACCAACAATTGTTATTAGATGGTGATAGCATCTAAAACTATATATTTGGTACCTTATAATTCTATTTTGAATTTTTAAAGATCAAAACTCATTGAGAGGTTATTTTATAATATCACGAGTCATGTTAAGGTCATGATTGAAAGGATAAAGCCTTTTTGATATTGAAAGGTCATGGCTAGAGCTCTGTGCAAAGCATGAGTCATGGTCTATTTATGGTTTCACCTAAAAAAATTAATGGTTGTAAATTAAAATTGATGAATAGGAAATAATTTTTTGACCTTAGATATAGTGTTAGATGGGCTTGATTTTGTACAAAAATATGATAATGGGCCATATAACATGATATGAAAGAGGCAAGAGGTCTTTGGTATAAATGGATAGTTTGGTTTCATATTTGGGTAATATTTGGATAATATGAATGTAAAAAGAGTACTTAGAAATTCTCTACAACTTGGGAGGCTTTTCTTTTACTCATTTTTAGCTCACTTGAGTAAATATTAGCTCTATAAAACTTGAGCTTGTAGGATTATCTTTTGATGGCTTTTTTTGATGAAATAAAAATGAAACAATGTTGAAATGATGAAATGAATGAGACTAATTAAATTGAATGAAATATATGATACAAGAAAAATGCTAAAATTGATAAAAATAGTATTTTTAATTTTATTTCTAGAAAACATGAGGAGAAAGAGACATATATTCAATATTCAAATAGAGAGAACACAAAAAAATATTAAACTAGAGAGAAAATAATAAACATATAAAATGGACAAAAATATATAAACTTCTTCTATTGCTATAACTTGAATGAAATGATGCATTAAGCAATTACTTTATGAGGAGGTGCTTTATGAGGACACTAAACTTTCACACTTCTTAAGATGGAATTATAATGAGGTACTTACAACACTCTTGACTCTACTCCAAGATGAGGGAGAGGGTCCTCACATTTTCTCTTATGATAATATGATTGAAGGTGGAGGTGCTTAAGGGCATACTCCACCTCTTGAAGAAGTTCTCTCTTCTCTTAACTTTCTCTAATTTTAATTCTTTCTTGATGGATGAGTTTTGACTATTGATATAGTGACCATACATTTCCTTATATAGCTTTTGAAGGCTAGTTGATGTAACCAAGGTTTAGTAACTTAACCTAAGAGTAGAGTAGGAATAGTCACTAATATGATTGCAAATTACATCTTGATGAGATTCTAAAAGAATAGTAAGTGGAGGTTAGCTAAGGGTTAGTTGATCCAAGTGGTTCCAACACTTATCCACATGACACTTAACTTTGAAGTAGTTCCAACACACCTCCACATGGTTTTGGAGTGGTTCAGACATATCTAAGAAGATGCACTTATGTTATAGTATATTTCCAGGAGATAGATGCCAAGTGATTACAAGGATCTAGTTTGACTTTTCTTCTTTCTTCATATTTCCTTCTTCTTTTTAAATTTTCTTCCCTTATTAAGGGGTCATTTATCCATACTTTGATGTTTATAGAGTGTTCCATTATTCTTCATTCTTCATACATTCTTTTATCACTTTGTATACATTATTTAGATGAAACATACATCACCCTAATTTCTGACAATCTCCACTTCAGTTGAAGGAAACATCTCTTTAACCACTATACCAGGAGAGTTAGATGATTGAATCACTAGGGGAGAGTGCATGAATACAAACATAAACCATAATTAGTTCATAATCCTAGAATCCAAAAAACAAATATGTAACATCCTAGTGTGTTGAACATATAATCTTAGGTTTATTATATATTTTCTAATGCTTTCATCTTAAGCATAAGGGTATATTTAAATATATTATATCAATAATATATTGTATTGTGACTAGTAGTATATTCTAGTGTATTATAACATTGCTTATGCTTATGCCTATGATTGTGCATATTGAAGTCTAAATCCTTAACTCCTTGTTTACATGCATTGGTCTTTTATGAGTAATTTAACATGGTGTATTTTCTTATAAGGTTGTGTTTAATGTATCTTAAAATAACCTCTCATGTATTGGTAAGTATACATTTTTTATGATGTCTCATGTTTGTTAAGTTTTAAACCTTAGACCTTGCTTTTATTACATATTTGAAAATTTTATTATTTTATATTTTGTTTCTTAATTATTTTTTCTTGATATTTTCCAATGCTTGATTTCTTTTATATAGAACAAGTTGGAAGTATGGTGTGACCCACTACTAGTATTTTATTAATTTTCATTTCATTTTATTTTATTTATATTTTTATGTTATGTAATTTTGGAATAATGTAAGAATATGATTGATTAGAATTAGAGTATCCCTATGCTAAATCATACACATCATAAGCATTTATGCATGATCCTATCAAATTCTATGGACTGAGACTAGGTAGATGTTCTAGAGAGTTAAGTGTTAAGTCATTGATTATTGTCTTTCCAATTACACTTGTGTGCATCTTAAGTTTCATGGTTAAGTGTGATTGAGGCACATGACTGAAGTTTATTATAAAAATATTTAAAAAATTAAAATATTAAGCTAATTAATTAAAATGTGAAGAAGTAATCTATTATAGCCTAAGCATAGATCATTCTTTCCAAACTTATGATACCATTCCTAAACATATATTAACATTTTTGAGTGACCAAGTATTTATTTTTGGGCATACCAAGTATCACTACTAGGATTACCAAATGTTAATACATTTATGCTTAATGTTGATTGTACTTACAAGATTCTACTAAGTACGATGTAGTGAAAGAATTTAACTAAGAGCATGAGGAGTAAAAGAATAGTTAACATAAATTGTAGTTAAAAGATTAAAATAAGAAACCAAGTGCTACAATAAATAGAAAAAATCTCAATTTTATTGTTGTCATGCCAATGTGTCTAAGTACATAAGCCCTTAAAATAAAATTTTGGGCAATCTACTCAATCCATGCTAAAAGTACTTAGTGAGAAAAATTTAAACTTCTACAAAAATAAAATGCAAGAATTATACTAACGAAGTCATCAAATAGTATAATAAATGTGGTAGGTACATGTACTCATATAGGCATTTATCGTTCTTGCATTAATGTTGATGTGTTGATGAAGCAAAGGCTACATCAACGTTAATGCATTAACATGACTGACTAAACTAACATTCATCATACCCTCATGACTAACTAAAAAATTGTCCTTGAGTTGACAAAATCAGGATCAAGTTATTTACAAAATTGGAAAATTATGAGATTGACTAACTATGCAACATTACAAAAAACTATTCAAGTGTTTACAATTGGACTTACAAAATTTGAACACATTACAAAAAGTTTCTTACATAGATATGTGCAAAATTATCTAAGGCATATTCCTCAAGTGATGCTAGGAGGTGATGGCTTCTATGACTCCTCATGCCTTGGCATGTATAGTGGCTACCCAGTTGCTTCTATTGCTACTTTAAGCTGAAATGCATTTAGTAGGACCTTCATCTTCTTTTGTCTTTTCCTGGGATCACCAATTGTCCAAGATGCTTCACCAAGAGTCATTATTGTTATGACATCTCATGGATAAGGTAAAATAGAAGATATTTCCTTAACATTAATGAACCAAGCAACAAATTATTTTCATTTAATATTGAATGCCTTAAAAATGTTCTTAATCTCTTAATTGTTAGACATGCATTTGGATAGGTTCTCTATGATCATAATCATTGATATTTAAAGTTTTCCCTAAGAACCTCAAGCTTTAATTTTGATATCTCTAGCTTTAGCTTCATATCTTTATGAAAATTGAACTCACCTTCGTATAGTAAGTACAAGCTGCCCACCTACTTTTCTAGTTTTGACCTTGGCCTTCTTGCAGTAAACATAACTAGACTAATGTATCAAAGATTGGAAATCTCCATGTATACTATAATATCCTTGATTTATAACTTCTTTGTATTGATTTTAGCTTTATTACAAATATAAAATGCATCAAAGATGGGCTACCATGCATCATATTGAAGTTAGAGTTACTAGAGGGATTCATTCATCTTGGCCCTAGCAAGTCAGATTTCTTTTGCATTAGCTTCCTTCAACATGCTAACTTGGTTCCTCTAATGATTTTTTACTTTTTCATACTTTAGAATCTTATTTTTCTAGTTGAAAATTTTGATAGCTGACTTATCTCTTATTACACATAGCCTCTTCATCAAGAGATTTTTATTCTCTATCTCCTCATGTCTGGATTCAGTTTGGCCAATAACTCTTGCTAGTGCTTAAGGTATTTCTGTAATTTTTCTTTCTACTTTTCAACCTTAAGCAACCTTCTATTCTTTACATCTAGGTCTTAAATCTTCCTATGCAAGTGGATAAGATCATTGTTCATACTTTTTAGCTTGGCATTTGATAATCATGCATCCTAGATGACCTTCTAGTTATCTTCCTTAACCTATTTGTTTTGTTCTTAAGTTGCTCAAAGGCCTTATCCCTAATCAATTTAGGTCAAGAGATCACTAGATTAGATAATCAGGCTATGCGTTACATAACTTTTGCTACCAATTATTAATTTAGAATGATGACCTCCTAAATTTATACTTAAACATTGAGAAGCTTGCCCATTTTCTCAAGTAGTGTAGATTAGGTTCTTGTTGCATCTTCAAGAATATCAAAGACATTTAGAACTTGATTTCTAGTTTCCACTAGTCTATACAATACCTCCTTATGGTATGTTGTTGTCATTTCTATTTTGATAATTCTTGCAAATAACTAAATATCTATCATAACAAGAATGTCTAAAATTAGTACTTTAGAAACATTCAAGGCTTCTATAAGATTATCTATCACCACCTTGACTATGCTTTTCTATAGTTTATATGGCATGATAATCACTATCACACCTTTCTCCTTTTCAAATATTATTGAAAAGGCCACTACATTACCTAGAATTTTTGTCACTTATTCTATAGGTAAGGATATTATGACTTCACTGGTAGCAGTGTTAGCATGGATTATTTATGCTAAGCAAAAGTTGACCAACTTGTCCTATGACTAGTTGATGGGCTTGTGACCTTGTTTAGGTGGCTCATGGTAGGTTAATAGTTTGAAGGCTCATTCCTAGGTTCTTTTTGCTACTCTTTTAGCTACATTAATAATTCTTCTATACTTGTAGTATCTTTGGTTAGTGGTGTTGTGTTTCTTCCTCCTAAATCCACAATTATGGCTTCTCCTTCATCATTTCCTACCATGATGCTATTGTAGCTTTCCAAAAAGTGTCATTAGAGTATTGTGTGATTTCTTCCCTTATGTAGAATTTTTTGATCTAGCA
The DNA here is from genome assembly GCA_015680685.1 of Gnetum montanum. Taxonomy (NCBI): domain Eukaryota; kingdom Viridiplantae; phylum Streptophyta; class Gnetopsida; order Gnetales; family Gnetaceae; genus Gnetum; species Gnetum montanum. The sequence goes on from MNCI01005932.1 coordinate 270,410, forward strand.
TGGAAAGAAGAATTTCTTTCTACCCTTCCTATTTTTTTTTTAAATTTATTGTCTATCTCCAAAAAAAATGAGTTGAGATAATTTAATAGGAAATTTTCTATTAAGCATGACAAAGGCCATGGTGAAGTAGGATGTGTCTTTACTTGGGAATATCATAGGATTGATGATGAGTGGCGAGGTACCCATACACTCAACCATACGAATACAAGCATCTCATGTACGATTCAGTCGAACTCCAATGACTAAGTGCTTACGTGCCTTAATGAAACACTTAAGGTTAATCAGTCATTGTCCTCCTAAACTTACTTGTATTGTCACGATTGTATGGTTAAGTAAGTTTAAGGTATGTGATTTTTATAACTTTTATCTTTTTAACACCTATGCTAGTAGGGAAAGGTGAAGAGAACTAAATGACTAACTTACATTAACTATTCACTAACTAAGTTCTAATTGTCCTAGCACTAGTACCCATTCCCACTTGCCGCACACATCCTAAACTAGTGCAACACTGCTGGGATTACCAAACGCTACTCGTTACTGGGTTACCAAGCATTACACATGTGCTCGAAGCGGTCATACTGAATGCACTTAACTAGGAGAGTCAAGGGTTGAGAGAGATTTAATTATCTAGGAAAGTAATTAAACATTTAAAAATAATTAATTCCTATTTATCTTAGTCCATATGTTGCAAGGTTTATCAAAAATTTCATCTTTATTGTCGTACACAAATGTGTGCTCAGGTACAATTTGCTCGAATAAAGATCCATTCACTTTGAGACTCCTACTACGGGCACATGGATATTGTTCTAACTATGGAATGGTAAAACTGCTATAGTTTGGCTAAGGTATAGATCTAGATGAGTAAACAAGGGAAAGCCACCTCTTATTTATAGACATGACGGCAGGCTGCAATATCACATACACGATATCGCAGGGGTCAACACGATATCATGGCTCATCAATTGATATGGCTTGAAATATTAAAATAAACCCTTTTTTCCTTGGTTAATTCTTTGTACTCCTTCTGTTCTACTTTGTAACATTTTTATGTCCACTCATTGCTTTCAAAATTTGATAGTATTAACACCTCTACAAGCTTTGCCCCCACCTTTTGGAGTTTTATGGTCTTCATCAAATAGAAGATGGTAATATCTTTAATCTTGACTATGAAATCTTCTTGGTAATTATTCAAAAATAGATACATCTCACCAGATACTAGTATACAATAGTACAAATGATAGGTCAAAGTGGAAAATTATATGATTGATCTTTGATCTTCTATAGCACAAACTCAAGGAATGTTCCAAAGTTAGACTCTTGTAGCATGATGCTTTGAACTTTATTTATCTGAATCTTCTCTTAAAAAGCCTCTATTAGAGTGACTATAAGGCTTGGCCTAGATCTAGGCACTTCATCTCACCTAGACTATTTTTTTCACTATGGAAATTTATTAAACATATTCCATTTTTCATTTCTCCTAGACAATTCTTGTTGCATATGTGACTTTCAATTCCTATTGTGATTTTAGCTTCTTCTATCCTTATTCTCAATCACTTCTTGGGAATTTCCCGCTTCATTGTTAATATTCTTTTGATTTTATACCTCCTTTGGATGCCATAAACGATCACCTAAATGATGGTTTATTATTCTATGATTAATTAATTTTGAGTTTTGTTACCTTTGGTCACCCTTAAATTGGCTTCTTTTGAAAAATAAATTGTAGTGTTATTAATTCTAAATGATCATAGTCTATTGTTACAAGGTCGTAAGATAGTTACATTATTAATATTTTAATCATTACTACCTTAAATATTTTAAAACTTTGGATTTTAAAGTGTTGAAAATCATAACTTTCTGTTTCCCATGATGTAGAACATAACTTTGTGAGCACATAGGTTTTTAAAATGGTACATTTAATTCTATGGGTTGCTAGATATCACATTTAAAATCTCTAGGCTATTAAAATGACAAAAAACTACATTCATAGAATGAAACAAATTTGAAAGATATGTTCAAGAATTGAAATCTTGTATGTATAATATGTTTATACTATGTTGAAATAGATGCATTAATGAAGGTAGCTACATTTACATTATTGTGTCAATGTGACAAATGTGGAAAGGTTTCTTTTATATTTTTAGGTTATGTTTACAAATTTCAAAATAAATAAGGGATTGAATAAAAGCCATAGGAAGGGTTTATACATGAGTATAGAGTGGTGACACTTAATTTGAAGTTCATGAGGTTGGTGAAGCATAAATAATATGAATAGGGATCATGCAATGAGAGGTTGATGAGATGATGAGTCAAATATTAATGTAATCAAACTTTGAATTGCTTTCTAATGAGTTAATCATGTGTAGGTGGTGCATAAAATAAATTTTCAAAATTTATACAAGTGGATCCTCCTTAAAGTAGGCTCCAACTCTTTATAGCATTATATAACCATCCCATAAATTATTCACATGTACTTAGAGATAAATGTTTAGCTAAGTCTATATGTCACACCCACATAACTATTGATATCAAGGATCTTGCATTATACTAAACAAAACCATTAGATAAGTAATAATATGTAGTAGTGAGGTGGACAACAAAATAAGAAGTTATTTCAAAGATCATCATACCTATCTATTTGTTTTTTAGATTAAGTCCATACCTTTGATCTTAAACTTACCATCATGAGACAAACCACAACCACATGGGAATATCATTACTCACCAAAAGAAAATAAAGAAGAAATTATTGATTAATTATTTACTTAAATATTAAGTTTGAGAAAACTTGATCATGAGGTAGAAAGATGCCTTCAAGCATGGGTAACATGTCTTTCTAGTGGTATCCTAGGAATCATATTCTTTTTGTAAATTAATTAATTAGTGATTATGCTTTTCTAACTAGAGAACTAGCTTTAGACATGAGTAACATGTCTTTCTAATGACATGGTAAGGAAACACTTATTCTAGAACATGCTTTAATCAAAATTAAAATATGAGTAATGATATAGATAAATGGAGTATCAAGACCCATAGAGGAAGTGTAAAGAATCAGAAAGTCCCCTTGATGTCACACCCATTTTCATTTCCTCTTGATCCTTTTCTTTTTCCTAAGGACATAAATATCATGAGTTAATTTTAATTTTGATGTGAGAAGAACCACACTACTTTTATGATGAAGATCTCTTATTCATAAAATTAGAGGAATGAATGATGTTGTCTCAGTCCTTTACAAAACTACCTACCTACCTAGTCATCTTGATAGCTTAGGACATGATCCAAATAAAACGTTTGGCATTCTACATAAAGAATAACATATTTATTAACATAATCATAGGTCTTAAAACATAAAATAGCCTAAATGAAAACAATAATATTCATAAAAAATTCAAAAAAATATACAAGAAAAAATAAACAAGAAAATAAACATTAGAATAATGTTGTAAAACAAAAAATTATAAAAGTGGCCTCCACAAGATATTAAACAAGATTGGTATATGTCCCACAACTAAGATTGAAGGAAGAGATAAAAAATATCAAAAGATCTTAACCATGGGTAGAGATAACATTGGAGTGTGTGAGTATATGGAAATCCTTAAATGATTTTACTTGTGTGTTTTCCAAAATCACCTTGTTTGAGTAATTAGGATGATATATTCTCATGTTACTTAAATGAAAAGTGGAGTAAATAATGTAGAGTCCTTTTCATAATGTTTGAAATTTTTTCGTTAAGATATGTGGATGAGGTTTTAGTAAAGGACTTTATCTCCTGGTTAAAATTCTAGTAGTCAAATTTTAATATCACGTTATTATTTGGCATGTGCCTTATGAATTTCATTCATCATGAGGGCTATTCTTTTATTCTCTTCTAGCATGTTAAAGCTTATGAGACATTCTTTTTATGCTAGACTTATGTTGAGGTGAAGCTCATAGGTAGTGTTGAGTGTACATAACTTTTCTTGAATGGGAAGTTTTAGTATCTTATATCATATAATAACTCATAAGGAAAGTAGCCTGAAGGGAGTTACCAAGTGCAATGATAGGCTCATAAGGCATTGTTGACTTTTGTACTCCAATATTTCCTATACCTATTAATGGTCCTAGTAATAATTCACATGATTTTTCAATTTTTTATCTCATCTTGACTATTAGCTTGAGGGTGATAGGGTGTTGTTAGTTTATGTTTTGTTGCTAAGTGTCTCATTGGCTTTTTAAAAGTAGTACCTATAAAATTGGTTTTATTATTAGAAATAAGTGATATAAATACATCATGATTGTTTACCACCTCTTGTAGGAAAAACTTGGTTGTAGTTAATAGTGTGCAATCAACTATGGCTATAGCCTCTACTCATTTAGTACAATCATAAAATACAAAAATGATGTAGAATTTTCTATTAGATATGTGTGTGATGGGATTCATGTAATTAATTATGCAAAGATCAAAGGGTTCTAATGATCAAGTTATTTTGGACCTTCTAGCTTGGTAGTCATTTCATCATCTCATTAACATTGCTTATAAGATATAGAAAAATGAGGTATATCCTTCAAGATTATTGGCTAAAAGTACCCTATCATAAGGATTTTGATGGTCATTCTACTTTTTTCATAGTGGCCTCCACAAGATCTTTCATAAGCATCTTGAAGAATATTAGGCTGATCTTCATCATGTACATACCATTGTGCTAAGCCACCTATGAAAATTTTATAAAGGCTACCCTCTATCTTCATATAATGCTTAACTTGGTAGAGGAATTGTTGTTTTTTCTTCCTACCCCATTTAGTAGGGACCTCTTGCATGAGTAAATATGAGAGGAATTCTATGTACAATGGTATGACTACATTTGTTGTTTCCTTTCTAAAAAAACATAACATTAGTAGACTAATTAGAAATAGGCTCTTCATAAACCTTATTATCCCACTATAACCAAGATAGATTATTGGGTAGAATATTCTCAATTTTTTTTGTCAATTATCATAAGATCAAACTATTGCAAAATCAATAATCATTATATGATATGAGGACTAATTTCTCATTTTTTCATAAGGAAGCATATTAAACTATGGTCAATGTGCACAAAGACTAGACATCTGAGCACATAGTATGTAAATTTTGTTAAGATGTACATCATGATCATCAATTTATTTTCTATTCTAAATTAGTTCAACTATGCACTTGCAATACTTCTACTTGCATAATGGATGTAGGATAGGTTTTTTTGATAATCCAATTATGTAACCACTACCATATAAAACTTAGATGCATATGTCATTATGTGGAATGTCTTGGAAAAATCAAGTGCCTATAGAATTGGAGCTTCTACAAGTTTTTGATTCAAAAAGTTTAAATGCATAATCACATTCCTTAGTCCACTTAAATGGTGCATCTTTCTTTGTTAGTTTTACAAGTGGTTTTATGATTTTGGAGAAGTTCTTAATGAATATTCTATAGTATCTAGTGTGTCTAAGGAATGATCAAATATCTTTTATAGTTTTTTGGCTTTTTGTTATTCCTTGGATTAACCTTATCTATTCTAGTTCCATGTTTATTTCTTTTTTTAAAATTTGATGCCTAAGAATAATACCTTCCTAGACCATTAGATAGCTTTTATACCAGTTGAGCTTTAGATTTTTTTTTATGCATTAATTTAACACCTACTTTAGATGGTTCAGTGACTACTTAAAATTAGATCCATATGTTAATAATTCATTCATGAAGACTTCAACACCATTTCTAATATACTACTAAAAGATGCTAAGGCTAAGACATTAGAAGGTTGCAAGTATACTGTAATGGTCAAAGGGCATATTTTTATATGCAAAAGTCCTTGAAGGACTTGTGAATGTTATTTTAGCTTTATCTTTTGGGGCTATTTGGATTTTATTATAGTTACTATACCATCCAAAAGCTATGATACTAATAACTCGAAATGCTATTGATGAGACGCGGTTTACACTAGGCCGCGATATCGCGTACG
>MNCI01005936.1:0-35999 GCA_015680685.1 Gnetum montanum
GTGCATTAGTTAAATTCTTTCCCTTAACATTTTGCAATAAACTTTCTTTTGTTCATTTCCATCTTGACATCCATTTCATCGACGTTACAGTTGTCTCTTTTTATCCATCTTTCTTGTTCTTTTTCCTTCTCCATTATATTGCTACTAGAGGTTTGCTCTTAATCATGGGGGTCCTGACCCAATTTTTTCAATTTTCTCCTAACCCCTACACCTTCGGTAGTCACCCCTATTATATCTCGAGACCCATATCATCCATACCACAGCTCAGCCAATGGACCTTTCACTGGAGCAAGGTATCAACTACATTGTGATTCATTTACCCTTGCTAATATAAATACTATGTTGTGTGTGCAGATGGTAATCATACAACAACGGATCGGATCTGGAGGGAACACTTGGAATGATAATATTAATTACTTAATAATAGGAAAGTAAATTGCATGTAAAGTAAATTACTAAAAAAATAAAGTTCTACTAGTTCAAATGTTGCAATGGATAGAAGAAATCTTAATTTCATTTTCATTCATGAAAATGTATCGAACTACCAATGCACTTGAATAAAATGTTGTACAATCACTTAAATTCATGCTGCAAGCACAAAGAAAGAAAAATATTCTAATTTATACAAAAAGAAACTGTATGAGTTTGGGCTAGGCTATGATCGATAAGTGTCGTAAATGTGATGGGTATGCACATTTGTATAGGCAATGCATGTATCAATGTCGACATACTTGCATCTTTGCATCCTAAGATACATTGATGAGGATACATCGATGGGTATGCATCAATGCAACCATCTTATTGATGCTTCATCATACCCTCACAACTGACTGAAAATTTGTCCTTAAGTGAACAAAATTAGGATCAATTTTCTTACAAAATTTGGGGAATTATGAAACTTTATTGATGGACTGACTAACTAACGCTAAGTGCTGTATTGTACAAATTACAAAAATGGATGTAATTTACAAAGAAAATTTGGACACTTAGATAAAATTTAGCACGTGCTTGTTAAATGAATGGAGGTGTAATGAAGTCTCACATAGTGCTTGGAGGTGGAGGCTCCTATGGCTTGGATGATCCTTCATCATGTCTCGATGCTGCTAGAGGTTGAGGCTACCCTATTACTACTACTGGAAGTTTAAAAGCATCTAGAAGTACCTTTATTTTCTCTTCCCTGCTTCTTAGGTCTTATATGGTCTAGGTTGCTTTGTGTAGATTAGTTGATGTAGGGATGTCTCATAGACATGATAGTGAAGGAAAGATCTCCTTCACATTGACAAACTAGGCTACGAAAGTTTTACATTCAATATTGAACATTTTGACAATGTTTTGCAACTTTCTATAGTCATTTATCCTTCTCGCTAGGTTCTCAACAACAATTTGTTGATTGGTGAACTTGCTTTTGAGAACTTCAAGCTTTGCATTGATTGTCTCCAACTTTTGTTTTGTATCCTCGTGGAGCTTACACTTTGGCTCATAAAGGAGGTAGAAGCTAGCTATTTGCTTCCCCAGTTTACTTCTTGGCCTCCCTGTTATTAGCGTTGCCAAGTTTACATAACAGAGGTTGCCTAGCTCCATGTACTTGGTCATCTCCTTGATTTGCAACTCCCTTAGGTAGATTTCTACTTGATTGTATGCATTCAATCCATCAAAGATGGGTTTCCATGAATCGCCTCTTTGCTAGAGTTGTTGAATAGCCTCCTTCACCTTCACATTGACCAATTTCATCTCATTTTCATTAATCCCTTCAATAGCCTAACTTGGTTCTTGTAGTGACTCTTCACTTTCTCAAATTTTAGGACCTTCTTTTTCTAGGTGGCTATCTCAATTGCAATCCTTTGACAAAGGCACGAACCTCCTCCATTGAGAGATTTCCATTTTTAATTGCTGACCTCCTCAAATTTAAGTTTACCTTTGCAAGTTGTTCTTGTTGTTGGTGGATGTATTCAATAATCTAGTCCTTTTGTTGCTCAACATTTTGCAAGCGATGGTTGTCTTTGGTAAGGACCAAGTTCTCCTTACCAATTTACAATAGGTCATTGTTAGTGTTGTTTACCATGACCTCTGACATAGATGCATCAAAGATCATCATATCCTTTGGATTCTTAGCCTCTTGATATTTATACTGAAGCTATTGAAAAGCTTCATCTCGAGTAAGCTCAGGCTAGAGAATGGCAAGATCTGAGAGATGGGCTCATAGTTTTGTAACCTCCTTGGGTAACCATTGATTGGTCACAATGACCTCCTTAAGCTGTGCATTACCACCTAGTAGCTTGTGCCTTGTCTCTAATAACTATGACTAGTTTGTAGTGATATCATCAAGAAGATCAAAGATCATCAGAAGTGGTTATCTAGTTTCCACCAATCTTTTGAACACTTCTTTATGTTGGGCAATACTCATCCTACCACTCCCTACTCCTATTGATGCATGGATGTCTACTATGATGACAATATCTAGTATAGGTGTAGCATGAGCATTAAGGACTTTTGCAACTCTATCAGCCACCACCTTTGCCACTATCTCTTAGCCCTTGTGTGACATTAGCAAGATTGTTGCCCCCTTTTCCTTCCTCCAACATGATAGAGAAGGCTATTGCATTTCTCAAAATTTTGGAAAATGCTTATTTTGGAATGGACATAGTGACCTCCTTGGTACTTGGATTAGGTCACATGGATGCTTGATTTCATTACATGGAGAATAGTCGGATCGTCACACTATCGAGCCAATTAATTGTCCTTGTGACCTTATTCAAGTGGCTCATGGTTGAATAGTAGATAGATGATTCTCCACCACCTATAGATTATTATTGCTGCTACAACTATTGCTTTCAAAGTTTTTTGAGGTCCTCAACAACTACAAGAATCTTTGGTGTGGTTTTTGGGACTACAAGTGGTGGTGGTGGTGGCTGCTACTCTTCCGAAAGCTTTATTGTGATCTTGTCCTTCATCATCTCTTGTCATGATGTGGTAGAAGCATGACATACCATATCATTGGAGTAACAAGCTATCCCTTCACTTTTGCGTAATTTTTTGATCAAGCATGGAAATCGGAATGTCTTCCTACCTTTCTTATTTTCCTTGAAATGTTTTTCAATTTCAAGAAAGATGAGCTAGGGTAGGTTGATAGCAAATTTTTTACTTAGAGCTGCAGAGAAGGCTATTACCTTACTTGGCCTCACCATTAGGTTGAGGTGATAGGCCATGATCTTAAAGTAAGCTTGTTCCACCTTCATTAGGGCATTGTACTCCTTAAGGTTCATGTCATAGTACCACTGGAACTTTTTCTTTTTTTTTTGCTTTAGGGTTCACCTACATGGAAATATTTACAAGTTTTTCCCTAATGTTGGACAAACCAAGGGATTTAAGAATGGTTTTAACCAAATAGGAGATGATGATGTATTTGACCTTTACCAATGCATCTCCTTATTGGTTGTTCCAAAATAGGTAGGTTTTCCCTATGTATCATTCTCCACTGTTGGAGAGAATGGACCATAGAGGAAACCTCTGCAACTACATTTTGACCTCCTTAAGCACTAACTCCAAGAAGGGTTTTAAGTTCAACTCTTGCAGGATAGAACTTTGGACCTCCTTAGTTTTGATATTCTTCAAGAAGGTGTCNTTCTTGGAGCCTCTTCCTACCTAGATTGACCCATTTTCACAGTAGGAATATACCAAAAAAATTCCACTTTAGGTTCCTCCTAAAGACATTTAATAGCATGCATAACATCTATTGCTTGCTTACAATCGTCTTGTGGATGCCATTTTTGATCACAAACATAATTCATGATTAACTCTTTAGTTCATAACCTATGTTCCTTTAAATACCTTCTTTCGTTAGATCAGGTTATGTTAATTCTTTAAGTATTAAGAGTTTATCGTTAAGTTCTTATTTTATGATTATAGACTAGTTGTATTATTTTATTCCCAACTAACAACGTTTATTTGTTGGTCTTAACCCTTTATGATTATTAGTTTAATATTATTTTAATAGTTTAACCATGGGGAGTTAGAAAAATTTCAAAAAATTTTCCATGGAAAACCTCAGGTTTGTGGCCACCACAACGTAAAGCATACCTCCAGTAGCTAAGGATCAAACAATGAGCAAAATTAGATAAGTAGTTTGCAAGTTATAATACTAAGAACATTCTTTGGCTTTGAAAAATGGAAAAATCTCCTTTAGCACTTTGGAAGAATGGTGAGAGATAAGCTAAGTATCATGTGTATTTATAGGTTTTTTGTCTTGCATTGACAAGGTTGTGTTGACTCATCCCACTGCGTTGACAGGGATGAGTCGATGTAGCTATTCTTAGCTATATTTTTCACTTGCAAATGGAGGAATTTCAGGATAGTTTTAGGATGAAATAAGAGCCTATTGGAAGCCAAAAATATGTAGCATGATGTCAACAACATGAAAGGAGATATGTTTGATCAATTAAAAGTAATTAGAGTGGATTGGATGAGTTCCTTGAGGATGTTTTGATGCTAAATAAAGAACAACTGGATGCGAGAATGCTATCGAGATGATTAATCATGCAAGCAGCCCATGGTTAGGGATTTTAACTTAAAGTAGACTAAATGAATGCAAGTGGGTTCTACTGAAAGTAGACAGATGTTTATAATGCCCTTACATACCTTCATTGCAAGGAGTTTGTGGGCACCAAGAATGATGAATGGTGGTTTTAAGTTAAATTTCATATCCATAGATGAATTGTCCCTAGGCTTATTGTTACCTCGTCTGTGAGTAATCTGAGAGTCGTATTCCATGGTGGAACAGTTAAAGAGTCAAAGAAATCATCAAGATAATAAACAATTAGAATTGACTCTAATTAAATTTCATACTTATGCCTGTCACTCATAAGTAAAATTATAAACCTTAATCTTAAGGTCTAATCATAAGTTCAAGAATAAATATTTATAATTAAATCAAATTGGAATTATAAATAATAATTTGAAGATTACAAAGGAGGCTTGCCTAAATTACAATCCTGTCTCCACAATGCAGCAATTTGATTGTAAGTTACAAGAATTGCCACAAGGCTCAACAAATCTTTAATAAATCTGAAGCATAATTCATTCCAATGTGACATGGAATTTACTAGTATCAACTCATTCTTCTTGTTTTTTCAATAGAAATGAATTTTCTTTTTGTGTGTATGCATAATCCCTTTTTTTCCTTCCAAAAAAAATTAAATTTTCTGGTGCCTAGTGAATCCTTTTTTATACTGCTAGCAGATTTAAAAATAAATATTAAGCAGTAAAAGAGGCATATGTGATGCTCCATGCATTCATCCAATAAGAAAATAAATCTGCATTCATCCAATAAGAAAATAAATCTGCAAAATTCTCTGCCACAATCTTAGCTGGCACCTTATCCTCATCAATCTCCAGGAATATCATAATTAGATAATTTAGATAGCTCACAATTAGCAAAATTCCAGGAATATCATTGTTGGCATTGTTATCCGATGACAGCGACGGTGGCAGGTTCTGGTAGCAACAACTTGTATTTTTCTTGATTCTCGAATTGCCACCGCTATCGCAGAAAACCACCTTCCCTGTCACCGTATGTTGGTGTGGTGTAGGAGGATGATGGCGTATGTTGTTGAATCCCAAAATATAAATAATAATATTAAAAAAATTCAAAGTACATCAAATCATTAAAGAGAGAGTTTAAAAAAAAAAGCCTAATGATTTTGGAGATGGCTTTTCATGTTTTCATTCTTATAACCAGTTATGAAATTCCTTCCCTTTGGGGTAGGAAAAGGATTAGACCTTGCTTTTATTCAAAAGCAACCTCATAGGTTTTTACTTCTTACTAAATGGTTTTTTATAAGAAAAAAAAAGGAGAAAACTATTTCTCACTAAAAAGAAAACATCAATCAAAGATAAAGAATAAATAGCAACAAAAGCTAAAAGCTTTCCATCCTTAACCTTGAAAAATGAAAGTAAATTAATAATATTAAAAAAAATTTAATTAGTTGACTTTCACTAGAAGATTTTTTACTTGAAGTTGTAGCTAAAAAGTAACATCTTTGAGAATCTAGTATTTGATACATGAAAAGAGGTCATAGTTATGATCTTATTGTTGAAAATTAAGTAGAAAAATAAGTGGCCAAAGACAATTCCAAATGCAAAGAAATGATGTATACAAAGCAAGCTAATGACTAAGAATTACTTCCTTATGCTTGGTTGAAAGTTGTTACAAATTTTGGATGTTCATTTCCAAGCATGCTGAGCAACAAGGCACTCAAAAAAAGTATGAAAAAAATGAGTCTTCACTTCTACAAAGAGGACATTGAGGAGAAACATTTCTCATATGTTTAAGATAAGTGTCGATAAGAAGAACTTGATGAATAAGACACTATAAAAAATGTGAATTTTCAGAAATTTAGGAGCTCAAGATATCTTTCATTTTTCTCATTCAAAGTGCGATGATAATTGGATTTTCTAGGCCTTATTGAATCTATTATAAAAAAAATCATTCTTTGTAATAATTTTATAAGTAACTTTTGAATTTAAAAAAACATATTTTAGAAAATATATGAAAAATCTTGATGCAAATAAATTCTCAAAATTATAAATCAATTTTTTAAAATTCAATTTTCAATCTAGATGCATTAGTAGCCCAAGCTCCTTTATTAAAAGGAAGCCACCATGGGCTAATTTGCTTAAGGATATTTTGCAAAATTGTAACATGATTATAATTTCAATATTTACTACACTTGCACCATGTCCTCTAATTTTTTTTATGAATTGGAGAACCATGAATAGAAATGACATGAGGAAAAAGAAGATAGTGAGGAAAGTTATTAGAAGACCAACTATTATCATTCTTAGGTTTTCTTTGCATAAGTCTATTTCTTAAAAGGAGCATCCAAACATCATCTTCATTAATGCACTTTGCAATCCATTTTACTGTAAAAGAAATACTTTTGTTATGACAATAAATGAGGCCAAGTCCTTCATCTTTCTTGCTTTTAGCACACATATCCCAAGCAACCTTAGAAAAACCTTTTCTATGTTCCTTAGCAAACTAGTGAAACCAATGGATAATATGATCAATTCTGTCATAAGAAGTTTCTGAAGGATCCCAACAAGTGGAGTAATAAACACGAGTTCATTAAAACATTTGCTTAATAACTAAAATTTTGCTAGAAAGGGTGAGCTTTTTTTTTTCCTTTCTATTTATCAAGCTTCTTTTCAATTTTATCAACCACATAATTTCACAAAATAGTAAGATTAGACTTAAAAGAAAAAGGCATTTCTAAAATTTTGAAAACAAAATCTTTTTTCAAGATTTTCTAAGGTTCGAGAGTAATCCACCCATTAATATTACCATTACAATAAACAAAAAATTTGTGCTAATTGATCCAAGAGCCAGATAACGTCTAGTAATCTTCCACTCTAGCTAAAAGAGTATTGATATGTTGTAGAGAATTGTTGATCATAAAAAAAAAGAATCATTTGTAAAGTGCATGTTAAATAATTGCATACCTTGATCATCAATTGAAATTTCCTTGATAAAATTCCTCTATAGATCATAATCCAGATTATGTAAAAGAAAATATGCAATAATAATAAAAAAGATAGAGAGCTAGAGAACAACCTTGATGAATTGATAGTTAAAAAGAAAAGGAGGAACTTAATCCAAAATTGATAGCAACTTGAACATTAGCATCAATGAGTAGGGTATGGACAAGTTAAATAAAATTATCACCAAATCCCAATTTATAGAGACAAGAAATAATGAAATTCTATTCAGTCCTATCATAAGATTTGACATAATCTAACTTAATAAAAGTAACATCTTGGTTAGTTTCAGAAGCCCACTGCATTCTCTCCCAGGCTACAATAATGTTATTTAAGATATGCCTATCTTTAACAAAAAGTCTGCTTAAGTTTGATGATATCTTTAATAACCTTTTAATTTTGGCAAGACATGCATTTAGCTAAAATTTTATAAGTATTGTTAAGAAGAGTGATAAGTCTTCAATTACCAATATGTTGAAGATCTCCATTCTTAGCAAGAAGATGAATCACACCTTTATTAATATTTTTACTAAGAGAAATTTTTTGAATGGCTTATTGGAAAACATGAAAGAGATAATCTTCAACGATGTTCCAATGCTTCTTAAAAAATTCAATAGGAAAATTATCAAAACCTACAGCTTTACCATATGCTAAACTAAAAGCAGTTGCTTTGGTTTCTTTAATTATAATTTCTACTTTAAGAATACTTTGATGTGCTTTTGTCATAAGATGAGGAATATGCATATTAGAGGCCTAAAAGAATTCCTTGTTAAAACCTTCAAAAGGAAAAATAGAAGAAAAATGTTTTGCTAAAAAAACTGTTAATAGTCTTAGGATCTTTAATGATGGAATAATTTATATAAAGTGATTCCATTTTATATACTTGACCATTTCCTTTTAAAAATTTAAAGAATTCCTTACAAGCTTTATCTTCAATTTTTAATTAACCCATGTGAATTTTAGTGAAAGTACTTTTAGCTTTAAAAGTATCCCAACATTGGTTAGCATAATGAGCTTTACCCAAGGCTTTTTGAGTTTCAAAATCAAAGGGATTCTGGTCTTAAAGAATTTGCATTTTTGTAACAGATTCTACAACTTAACACTTATGCTTAACAAATTACTTTCCAAACCATTTAGCATAATTTCTGACTCTACAAGTAGTTTGTTGCCACCATTCAATCTAACCAATATCATCACTAGGATTTTTTTTTTTTTTTTACATTTCAAAAAGACTTCAAAATATTTTTTCCATTAGGTTCTATGAACATATCATTATTAATGTGAAAAAGCTTGTGCTTTCAAAAGAATGAAGAATTAATATAGGAGAGAAAAATGCTAATAAGAATATGATATGACAAAGTAGCATATGTACATACTTCTACTTTCCTTACAGGCTTCAAAATGGAAACATTAGAAATGTAAAATCTATCAAGTTAATAATAAATTTTATCATCTTCATATTGATAATTACACCAAGTATAATGCTTTTTATTTCAATGAGATGGGAGTAAAGAGTTAATATTAGAAAGAATTTTTTTTTGAAATTGTCACAATCTTTCTTTGCTTGAAAAGAAATATTATGAGAAAGACCACCATGTTTATCTAAGTGACTGTCAACCATATTAAAATCGCCTCCAATAATCTAAGGAACTCTAGGCAGAGATAGAAAATATTTCCAAAGCTTTGATTGATCTTTCAAAATGGTAGGAGCATAAATATTACAAAGTTCAAAGTCACATTTTTCACTATGACAAATAATTCAAATAACTCTTCCAATGTTGTCGAAAACAGAATTCAAAACTTTTATAGTCCAACTTTTATTAACAGTAATAGCAAAACCTCCTTTATTAACTTAATGAGCAACAAAAAAAAAAAACAATGTAATTTTTTTAAAATGCATTTACAAAAAAAACTAATGTCATGAGTTAAAAGCTTAATTTATTACAAGAAAAGAAAATTTGGAGATAATTACCAATTTGAAAGATACTCCCAAGCAATCTTTGCTTGAGACCTATTAGAAAAGCCTCAAACATTTCATAATAAAACTAACATTAAGATGTGGGGAAGGAGGCCCCCATCCTTGATTTTTCAAGCATAACATTTGTCACACAATCCATGTCACTAATAAGTAAAAAAGCATTATCCAATAAAAAAACATTTGGAACAGTAGTAGAAATAGAAAGAGAATGAGATACCTTTTGGGTTTTTAAATTGAAAGTAGTATTTGCAAGCTTTTTCTTTTTATGTTGCACCAAGTGAAATCAATCTATATCATTATTTTCATTTATAGTTTCTGTTGAAAATTTCTTTTTTTCTAAAGAGGAATTGTCTTTAGATATCAAGAGTTTACTAGCATCTTTACAATTAAAAGGATTAGTAAAATTTTGAGAACTTGTTGAAAAAGATTTTATTTGTGCTTGCTGAAAGTTACCATTATTTGCTTTTCTGAAAATTGTTGTTTCTTTTCTTCATGAACAACTTTTTTATTGATAATAGGATAGATTCCAATAACATGCAGCTTAGCATTGCACACTAAAATTGAACCCATAATGTGGAGTTTCCAAATCTAAAGTCTTATCACTAAGCAAACTCCTCACTATTTAAATTAGAACATTGTAACTCAACACTATCTACCATAATCAAATTCATAACTTGGAGCTTTCAAATCAAGATTCTTACCACTCGGCTAACATCTCATCATACAATTAAAAGAAGATAGGTACATAGGTACACCCCAAGGACTTACTCCAAGGAGGGAAAATTTAATAGTTCTCAATGTACCTTTTAATTTGACACCTCATTCTTGGCCAAAAGAAAAATTTTCTCTACTACCACACCTCCTTGGCTTGACCCATATATCTAGTTTATGATCATGCCCTTTTGCCATTAGTTTCTAGTGTAACTACTTGCTTGAAATACAAATTTGATTTCCTTTGCATAAGAAACCATCATGGTGTAAATGATAATCATGCACTTTGACTGCATCACCACAAAAAATTGTGGTATCATAGTGAATTTCAACTATGACTAAATATGACAAAAATAAGGATCCCTAGCATAATCTAGTTTTTGTACCTTCAAAGTCTTTTATAGTTATTGTACTAATATGTATATTTTGCCTACATAATGATTAGTTGTCTAGTTTTGGTTTTTCTTATGCTTAAGAACAAAATTATATACCTACAACTTTTCAACTCATCTTGTGTGCTTGGCACTAAGTTTTGGTTCTTTCTAGATGAACTACAAGGTTTTGTGGTTAGTGTACAAGACAAATTCCTTGAGCAACAAATACTATCTTCATTTTTCAAGGAATAGAAAATAGCATAAAAATCATTCTCATATAGATAATATTTCTACCTAGCCCAATTTAGCTTCTCCCTAAAGTAAACAATCAATCTTCTTTCTTGACTGAGAACCCCTCCAATGGCTTTACCATTAGCATCACATTCTACCATGGACAATTTATCAAAGCGAGGCTAAAATTAGATCCAAGATTAATGCATGTTTTAGATTTAGAAAACTCTTTTTTACTATTGCCATCCACTAGAAATCATATTTTCAAGAGTCTTTAAATAGTGTTCGCCATCCTAGCTACTATGCCTTTACAATTCTTTATGAATTTTAAACAATAGAAAGATCTTGTCTCTATTGCACTAACTATGGCCATTCCACCCAAACTTTTATTTTCCTTGGGTTTGTCTTCAAGCCATTATTAGAGATGATGAATCCTAGGTATACCAGTTAATCTTTCATGAAGTTGCATTTCTTCATGCAATCTTTGTAGAACTAACTATAGTTGTTCCAAATGATCTAGCTTGTTTCTACTGTACATCATAATGTCATCCAAAAATACAAGAAAAAAAAAACACCCAAGGTATGGTTTTAACACCTCATTCATCAATTACATGAAAGTGCTATGTGCTTTAGTGAGATCAAATGGCATCACCCTTCATTCATATAAACTATCTCGTATTTTGAATGTTGTTTTCTATTCATTGTCATCTTTGATTTGAGTCTAGAGGTAACTACTCTTAAAATTAATTTAGCTAAAAAATTTTGCATTGTTAAGATTATCTGGAAAGTCATATCTTCAATGCATGGAAACGAAGCACTTGATGGTGGTATGATTAACTACATGGACATCAATGCACATTTGCAACTCATTAGATCCTTTCTTGGATGCTAGAACCATTGATATTGCATAGGAACATAAACTTTCACATACCAAATCCTTAAGAAATCCTCTACTTGTCTTGCTAGCTCTACTCTGTCACTAGAACAAAATAAATAGCATGAGAAATCTTAAGGTTGGGAGGTAATAGTTCTAGTAGTTCATCAACTAAGATGTTTTCAAACTCCTATAGCATCTTCCAAATTTCTAGGGTGTTTGTTCAACTAACAACTTTGAACTCAGGGTTACCAAAACAACAAATGTCTTGTTTTCACAATTTATGATTCGAATCATCTCTTAACTTTTCACCATGCAAATTTTTCTTGACAATGATGATTGGGTTTGTAGGAAAATATGCAATGTTGTTTTCTTTCAGAATCAAGCTAGAAGAGTGTGGAGATCTTTATGGGTTCCAGAATATATTAACCGTCCCCAAAAAACTACATGGCCCTGATTCCATATGAACCTTGTCACAAGAATATGTAAAGCTTGCTAAAGAGGCTTTGCCTCTCTAGCTAAAGCCACCACCACATTCTATGGAGTAAAGTTTACAACTAGTTGCATGTAGCCTAGGATTGGTCATTGTATAGTATCTTGGTCATGTTGCATGTTGATGTGTCCTACCTGTGTGTATGTGATTATCCTAGGTTTATGTGTTCGTATTGCCTAAAGCATTCTCACTGCACTTCTAACCATCTTCTAATGGATGTCATGACTTCTATTGTGCAAGTGCTATGAGCATTGAGGCATAGTCCACCTTAAGTTCGCTTCCTTTCATAGTTAGTTCAAGATTCTCGAGTGATGTCATGTGGTGCTTTTCATGAGCAATGCCATAATAGGGTTGCCACCACCTTCTTTGGCTTGTCTCAATGCAAACGAAAATTTAAACTATCCTTCCTCACTGTGATAGTGTTATCAAGGATAATACTACCATGGTTTTATTCCTTCCTTAATAATAATATATTGATTATACTGCCATGGTTTTCTTAGGATAATGTGGCATGCATTTATGGAAATAACATCATGAAGTATAGAGTTAGAAACTTTATCCATTTTGAAGCTCACTAAGCATTGTTAAGTGATGCAATGATAGGTACCCTGGTCCAACCAACTCAACATGTATAATTTTGAATGTGACCTTGTTGGCAACTGTAATTGCTCCACCATGTATCTTGAAACAAAATTATCGAACTAGCATTATCAACAATAGTTTGAATAATTTTATCACTACATCTAACCTAAAACTTTAACAAGGCTCTTTTCTCCTGAACCTCTAGTTCTAATGTTGTTTTCAAGACAACATACTTCAACAACATTTGCATATGTAACTACAAGCTTATTTCTTCTTCTAATTGAGCCTTTAGCAATGCTTTGACTCCCATGCAGCTTGCCACATCTTCAAGTTGGTTCACAATTGTTGCTGTAAGTGGTGCAATGTGGTAAGTTTTTGTCCTAGTTCTCCATGGACAATTTGCATATTTGTGCCCAACCTTGTTACATTGATGACCTCAATGCAAAAATTGGAAGTTACCTTGGGAACCACCTCTATTACCACCATGGTGAACATAGCCATGCATTCCTCTCCCATGGTTGAAATTTTAGGTACCTCTTCTATAGTGGCCATTTACAAAATGTTGCTCCTTGCAGTCTTATGTTAATTTACGGTGTGATGATGCAAATATATGGTAAGTAGAAATTCTATACCTTCCTTAACTAGCTCTTCTCAACTATAATTGTTCTACTATTGTATTAATTTTTCCTCTACTTTCGATGCTAACTAGTGTGCTTCCCCCATCACCTTTGAAATCATCATGGCTACCTCATCTTGTATCAATAAACTTCCTCCTCAGTTCCCTTTGTCAACTCCATTCAAATAAACAAGGATTGAAACTTCTCCATATAGCTAGCTACACTTTTCTCTTTCTATTATAGCTTCTGCAACTTTGCATTATCATGATTAATGCACAAGGAGAAATGTACTCTAGTTTATGCACAAATCACACTCAAGGGTTGATTTTCTCCTTACCCTTTAGTCTTTACTCCATCTATACTTTCTCCCACCAAGTCGCAACAAGGTCTATTAGCTTTGTCACCACAAATGTTAGTTTTTGGTTTTCTCCATCTCCTTCAAATCAAAATATAATTCCATGTCTAACTCAATCAAGCAAAGCATTGGAATCCATGGTACCAACAAAATAAGTGACATTACTCTTTTATGTGTCTTCCTACTTGAGACAATGTTTGCAGAAATCTTTCCTCATCTCATGATGCCATTGTAACGACCCATCTTTTCTTAGCTTCCTAATCATAACAAAGCACATTCACAATTGTTAGCACATTCACAATTCTTAGCTAACAATTGTGAATGTGCTTTGTTATGATTATGCATATAGTTTGATTTTGATTAGTAGATTTACCTATGATTTTCTAATTACGATGGATCTTGAGTGGTGTTAACCATGCACTTTGTGATTTGTATGCTTTAGCATTAGCTAGAGAATGCAAAAACTAGAAACAATGTTCAGCAAAAATACGTAGATGCAAGAGGAGCAGTTCAACCTTTTCTCTCATCAATCCTACGTACAACAAAACTTTTAGAACAATGAGCTACATCAAATTTATTTCCTTTCGCTGGTCTATGAAGACACCACCCTCCTCTTGCCAATGTCCTTCCTTTCCAGTCAACATGACATTGCAAGCTTAAATAATAATTCTTTGTACAGCAAACTAAACACAGTGAGATGATAGGTTGATATTAGAGGTCCACATTAATCTTCTGTTTTGGCTTTCTAGACTATCCAATTTGATTCCTTTAAATTAACCATTCTACTTATGGTTCTTACCTCCATTTCCACTTAGCAAAGCACCAAGAATTTGAATGGGCTCTAATACCATTGAAGTAAACTAAAACCAGCAAAAATAGAATTTTAAAGAATTTAGAGATAAATTTTTCAAACTTTATTCACCTGAACAGCCAAAAAGAAAAAAAAACTTTATTGTTTCAGCTTGAAGTATAGAGCAGACACAAGCAGTCACTGGAAATTCAAACGAATGTTCTCTCTCTTTTCAGTATACACAGAGCATCACAAAAACTACAACATGCTCCTTTTAAATAGAGGAAAAACAAGAATACAAATGAAGTCTTCAGTTTCTTTCATTTGTTTTCTTCTCCTTATTTTTGATTTTGTTTTTCTTTTGAAATAAAGTGAAAATCCAATCATCATGAGCATGAACCTAACAACTGTTTCATATATGCACAAGCCATCCATACAACATATCAAAAAACTCCATCAACGACAATAGTTTAAGAAGTATCAATTGCATGAATGGATTATAAATATCATTCAGGAAACATCCATTTAAATTGTGTTGCTGCACCTGTAGATCCAAATCTAATGACTCTATACTGATTTGGTGATGATAGTTATACATCAGGCGTGATGCAAAATTTTTATTTTATTCATCAACATTGCTCTTTCAGACCGGTAGCATGATTCCAACTTTACAATGGCTGCATCTACCACAAGATACTACCAAACTGCGGGTAAGATAGCAAAATTTCACTAGTTTTTCATGAAAAAAGTGATCCAAAAATAGATTTTACCTGAAAAACGCATTGTATGCTTCTACTTGTTTTTTCAAAGAACAAATAATATTCTTTATATGTACGTAGTTGCTTAATATACATCTTCGGCTGCATGGACAGACCATTGAATTCTTACCTAAACCATGGTTCATCCAAAGATTTTACATGCATGAGCACTGATTCAATTGGAATTTATAAATTCACATTTTTCACAAAGAATTTCACAAGAAGATGAAGTAAAACATGTATCCGTTCATAAAACTTCCTTTTCTAGTTTAAGAACTGCCATGAAGGCTTCTTGTGGTACATCCACTTTCCCAACTGCCTTCATACGTTTCTTTCCTTCAGCCTGAAAATCACAGAAAATATTTATTTATTTATTTTGGATTGAACAAATGGAAAGACTTGAAAATTAATAATGACAATGCAATGCAAAAACGCAAATTTTGTAAATGCATAGAATAAAAATTAAGATGAAAGCCAATTTCAAATAAATAGTGAAAGGGATGTAAAAAAGAACCTGTTTTTTAAGCAATTTTTTCTTTCTGCTGACATCACCACCTGTAAATAAGGCAAACAATTGATGTATGTCAACATTGATAGGAGTTATGAACCAATAATTAACCGTAAAAAAGATTTTTCATAAATGTTAAAATGGTGAACTTAACCTCGTTTTTCAATGATTGCATCCAATCATAGTATACCAGAGGAATATCTAGTTAAAAATAACAAACTGCTATTAAACATTTGCTAGCTTGAACCCTACCATAGCATTTTGCTGTTACATCTTTCTTGAGGGCTGAAATGGCATCGCTTGCTATAACCTTTCCTCCAATACATGCCTACAGTTGCCGGGCACATTATTAGCAAGTTTTAAAACGTAACCAAGCATATTAAATAACTTCTGTGGCTTAATTATTATTTTTTTGGTCCTCAACTTTTGTGGTCAGCAAGATGTTATTCTAATAAACAAGAAAATTTTTAAAATATATGGAGATATCTTAAATTTCTATTAACAGAGAGAAGAAATCAAAAAACAAAACCAAGTAAACGAAAAAAACAAAACAAAACAAAACCTGAATTGCAATTTTAAATAGCTGCCGAGGTATAAGTGTCTTCAGTTTCTGAGTTAACGCCTTTCCCACAGGGAATGCCTGTATCAGAGAAAATATTGGTGGCTGCATTGCGTCAGAAGCACATAAAGTTTACACCTTGATATATATGAGCCAAGTATACTAAACAGAAATTGGGCAGTTGACTGGATATGTATACGAGGAAAGGCAATTATAATTAGAGGAAAACATAAAAACTGAAAATTAAAGAATAAAGAAATGAAGTACAAGATGAAAATACTGAACAATATCTGCTTTTCAAACTAGCAAATTTATAGATATCTCTTACACGTCCAAAAATAAATAAATTCAATATTTTCACAAATAGAAATATCCTATAGGTAGGTTTTGTTTTATAATAAACACTGAATAACATTTTCAATTTAGATAAACATATAAGGCCAACAAATTTTTCTTTCCAAACAAACTACAAGACACTACACAAGAATAGATCGATAGTGGAAGAAAGTAAACAGTAACCAGAAGCACACAAGAGTCCAAGTTTAGATGGACCTAGATAGTTGAGGTTCTCATGCCAGGAACAAGACTAATTTACTCAATGAATCCTTAAACAAATAATTGTTGAAATGCACTTGATGCAATTTGTTATCAAATTAAAACATCAGATTCCCATTCTTTCTATGCCTTGATTGACATGGATATTTACTGAAACTGAAACAGAAATTTTTAATTACATCCATTGAGACCCCTTGGATCTATCGGACTAGTTTCAGAAATCCTTTAATGAATTTTTTTTAAAAAAATTATAACTTAGTGCTGCCTAGTAGAATCAAACCTGTGATATGAGGTTACTAGGCCAAGACCCTTACCACTAGGATAACACTTCATTGTTACTTGGTAATTCCAATATATTAAAATATTTAATTGAACTGAAGTCTAATTACATTTACATGGACCCAAAGGATCTATCGGATAAATTAGTTTATACAAAATACATTAATAGCGATAAAACCTGAATATACCAAATGTGTTCAATATTCATGTAGTTTGAAACTTTTATATAATGACCTATAACTAGCATTGGTAGCTTAAATAACTCATACAAAGTTTTACTTGAGATTTGCCCTTTCCTTTCAAATAAATTTGGTCTGCAACATTCTAGGAACAATTGACATATTCTATCCTCATGGTACGCATTATTCCATCTTCTAGTTTTAACTTGAAAGTGATGTGATCCCATTTTTACCATAGTAATTAGCATTGTCATGGATATAAGAATAGTTGCATGCAGATATTCTACTTCTTCATGGATGTTACTTTTACATTTTTTCTAACAAAATTGAAGCTTTGTCTTGAGTTTGTGCTTCATTTGACAATCTCTCTAAAACCTTTTCTCTAATAATTTTCCAAGCCTCTTATTAATTCATTATTGCATCTAAAAGAGTTCATCAATTGGAAGCTCAATGCTCATCTTGCCAAGGTGGAGTCCTAGAAGGGTTGATAAACTGAGTGAAGGCCTAACCTCCTTTCAAGTGGTTGCAAACAAGCTCAATCCTAGGTCTTACAACTTGAGAAAAATTCTTTACCATCACTCCAAATGATGGCCTCTGAATGCATTATCACATTTGAATTTTCAATACCCCATTATTGTGACCATAGTTTTCTTTCCTGATACCATCCTTGTTGCTGAGAGTTTGGAATGCTCTCCTGAGATCTTATTGCTATGTTTATTATTCAGATAGAATACTAAGAATTGATACATTGCCTCAGTTTCTAATAACAATATATTAGCTTCTAATAAAAGCATTGTATATGAAATTTGAGTTTTGACGTTGGATTCTTCCAACAAGAACTGTTTTAGAAGTTTTTCAATTTTATTCCAAGATTCCTGATCAAGACCTGGACCATTTGTAGCTTATCTTTTTTTTTATCCACATATTCAAATATGGGGATAACTGTTGTGTTTATCCTATGTACCATTTTTCAATCTTGGTACTTTCTACTGGAGAAGCTGCAGCAGACACAAATAGATCACATATAATTTCATCAAAAAGAATGTTTTCTTGCTCCTATTCAGACTGAGCCTTCAGACAGGCAATTTCTTCATTTGCAGTATTTATTGTTTTTCTCAGAAAAGCTTTCCTTTTGTTTGCTCTTACACTACATCGCTTCTTGTTCTAAACATTTATTGGACGAATAAATTTTTCTAATACAACACAAACTGGAGTTGTTTCCTTGCTTTATCTTCAAGTGCCCTGATGCGGGCATCTTTATTTACAGCTACACCACCTTCTCCTGCTGCATGCATATCCTATCTTCATATTCACATGGAAATTTTGACATTCTTTCTTAATTTTTCCAAGGTTCTGCATATCTCTTCTTTAGATCCTCAAATTCAATCTTGCCGTTATTCTTTTCTTTATCCTTTCTGTCAAGAGGAACCAAACAATCCTTTCAGGTTTCAATAATTGAATCTGGAATGCTTGATCTTCTTCATGATTAATCCTATACTTTGAATATTAGAGATAATGTCAACATTAATCGGTACCAGTTTCTTCAAGATTGACTTAAGGTTCAAAATTGTCGATCTCTATTTTTTGAAGATTCCTTCAGCAATCTAAAAAACCACACACTCTCTCTCTCTTCTTGTATTGTATAAGATTTTATGCACTTGAAAGCTTCAAGAAGGGTACCCTAAGCCTTTAAGTCCAGAAGCACCTATGTCCTACTCATGGGTTGGGAATATATTCAAACTTTTGGTATCCAGAATTGGAACACTACGCATCTCCTGAAAATCATCGAAAACAAGGGAAGGGTTAGTGGTTGAGTCATCTGCAGAATATACAGGTTATCCTTTACAAATGTACAGATACAAAGACCCTACTTTCATAGAAGTGCTAGGCCCACCATCAATCTCTAGAGTTATTGACACAGTTGATGTTGTTTCTGCCATGTTTTTGGTATGTTGACAATCTCCTGAATATCATTAATGATCCTTATTGCCCCATCCTCATCTTCTTCTTTTGCCAATAGGTCTAGAGGTGTATGATTTATTTCTTGTTTCTATAATTGCTGCTCAGCCATACCACCTTTTTTTTTGGGGTGCTCAACAGTAACAGTCAGTGATTGGCTTATCCATGTCAACCAGGCTTTCTTGGACACAACTTGATAGGCCCTATAAACTGCACTTTTTCTTTTTCTTCTACTTTTCGCTTGACAAAAAATGATTACACATTGCTGTAACCAAAATAACAATTTCATATTCTTTCCATTTGAAGGTTCTTCATTTGGCGTGTCATATTCTAAAAATTGTAACTGGCCCAAGTATACAGTCAGAGATGCCTAGTAAGATCATAGACCTTGGGAAGCATGAATAGAGAGATCCTGTTTTCACTATCCCCAACAAAATTTATATTCAGCCATATGCACAACAGTATATAATGTAATTCCATGATATTGTTGATTGTAACCATTTGCCTTTCGTTATGGATTCTCTTTTCCACACATGATCAATCTCAGGGGACTGCCACTTATGTTGTATTTCACAAATAAAGTAATCAGGGTATTACTAATATATAGTTTTCCTCCACGCTCAATGACTGGAAATCTAAAACAATTTTTTTGCAGGAGAATGTGACAAACCATCAATGCTATGAATGGTCTCCCAAATGGCTTCAAAGCCAATAAAATCAATATATTGAATTTTGATATCACAATACAGTTAATCCAAGCACATGCCCAAACTGAAGCTCAAACTTGCAACCTAGTCATTGATAGACCAACTGAGTTTCCATTGAGTTATAACGGCATCGGCAAATTTATCATACAAATTGCAACAATATTTTAAAAACTGTATTAAATATACATGCATGCTCTTATTAATATACAATTTTTGGCGTTCTTTTTAAACCAAGTTTCTTTTTATTGTAAAGATTGTGGAAACACACGAACCTTATCCTTGTGTACAATTGTTGCTAATGAATCAACTGTTTCCCCATGTACACGTATTTCAAGCTTAACAAGATCACTCTGCTGATACCTACATTTACAAAACAGCAAAATACTGTTATTAATATAATGTTATAAGGATTAGTCTTCATCACAAAACTGAGATAGTAGCAGGCTCATAAACAAATTTGAATCAACTAGATACTCGCCCAATCAAAGAATACTCCATGCTAGCGTAACCTTTGCTCCTTGATTTAAGTTGATCAAAGAAATCGCCAACCATCTTATCCAAAAAACACCAACTTGTTAAATAAGCAGATACCATTTGAATATGAGGCATTACATAGAAATATTAATTGAAATGGAAAAAAGTGTAAATTTTCAGTAAATAACCAGTTGAGATGCATTTGTTTCTACCTAAACATACCTCAGCTAAAGGTAAAGTGTATACAAGAGAAACCCTGTTTTCATTCAAGTACTTCATTTCAGAAAACTCCCCACGCCTGTCCTGAGCAAGTTCCATTAAGCTTCCAATATACTCTTTAGGGGTGAACATTTCAACCTAAAAAGTAACCAAGAAGATGCATATGATGGTACTTTCCACAAATTACTTGTGCACTGTCAATTCAAATAAAATGAAATTCTGTTAATAGTTAAATATTAAGATTCTTAGAAATTTAAGAAACTACATTTTCACATGGATTAGGTCGGGAAAATAATCACAACCTTGACATAAGGTTCCTCTATTGCCTGTCTTACAGCAGGATCTGGTAAAGCAGATGGATTAGAGCATTCAACCTGAACACCATAAAGAAAAAGGGAAAAAGCTTAACAAGAATTGAAAGAAAGAATATATTAATTTTAATAGTAAGGTTTCTTTAAATACAACAAAATTACTACTAAACACAATGAACAAATGTAAATGGATGAACTTAACTATTTTCCCATTTGTACAAAGAACCTTATAGACAACGGAAGGTGCAGTAGTAATTAGATCCAAGTTATATTCTCTCTCAAGCCTTTCCTGTCATGCTTAAAAACATATCCTATTAGGCTTAATTAACAGAAATTTTTTTAAAAATGCACTTAAGTAAAAATGCCAAAGCTTTGCAACAGCTACCTGTACAATTTCCATGTGTAGAAGCCCAAGAAACCCGCATCGAAAACCAAACCCCATTGCAGATGATGTTTCAGGTTCAAACTGTAAAGAACATACAGAATTAAAGGTGGAGAGGATATTTTTATTATTAGGGAACAAGATTCTAGGCATACTTCAGGAAAATACATATATACTTTTAGGCATTGAAATCCTATCAAATACTGTCGTTGCAACCTCAAAAATTGAGACACTAGCTCCATCCTTGTATATATTTTCAAAATGCAAATTCATTAATAAAAAATTTGGTCTATAATAAAAGGCTAATTTTATGAAGTTACCCATTAGATTTGGCCTTTGCGAAGTTATACCTTGTGCCCAAATTTGTGCAGAATTTGCACATGGGTGAAATTTTGACTATAACTAGGCTACAAGAAGTCAGAAGCTAAATATTTAAACATGTTCATGAGTACAGAAGTTTGATAGCTTCTAAGGCCACATTGACATTTTTAATAAAATGCTATAAAGATTGTCTTTCAGGGAATAATACATGCATTTTGATTCAAGTTTTATGCTTTATAAAACATAGTCGCACCTTCAATGCTGCATCATTTAACTGTAACTTCTCCAGAGCCTCTCTCAGCTCTGAAAATCTGGCACAAAGAGTTTAATCAGCAGACAATTTTTTGAAAATTTAAAAGACATGAATTCATGTCATGGAAGACATCAGTTCAGAATAAGCAAGCAAAATAAGCTCTCAAGTATAGAAAAAGAACAGAAACTGCTATTACTGATCAGCATCAATTGGGAAAAGGCCACAAAACACCATTGGCGTAGCTTCTTTATATCCTGGGAGTGCAGCTTCTGCTCTTTCTTCAGACTTTGTTATGGTATCTCCCACCCTTGCATCTTGCACAGACCTTATAGATGCTGCCAAGTACCCAACCTGTCTAAACAAATAAGCAGGCATTTTTCTGAATAGATGAAAATCTGATATTGTTAATGAGAAAATTTAGATTTTAGTATATCCAGGAATTCTTTGAGATCTTAAACATCAACCAACATACATAAATGGAGGATCCGGCACCCATGCAGCCAATCTAAAAAAGAAATAACTGTAAAAAGTAATAAAGTACAACAAATCTGAAACTCTTTCCTAATGTCAAACTACAGTTTTCAAGCTATTTTACATGTAGCATACTTTTTGGATTACAACCAATCACTACACATCTCGTTCAAAGTTCATAGTCCATATTCAAGCTAACTCAACCCTAAATATAACCATGCCCCCAACACCCCCCACCTGAATGCATACCATAGGTCCTACAGATTCTAATTCCATTTGGTGCCAATACAAAAACTTATCATCAGAACTTAATTGAAAATCAAATTTCAGCTCACCTCTCCAGCATATAGTTCATCAACCTCCATTTGCCTTGGAGAAAAAACACCTATCTCATCTGCAATATATTCCTGCAAGTTCTTAAAGACAATGTGAGAAACAACTAAATATTGGCAGCAACATGTGAATAATAGCAGCATGCAATTCAATTATAGAATTCGAAATTGCCGAAAAGTGATACTAAAGCAAAATCAATTGCACACACTACAATTTGCAGGAGACCATGTCTATCTAGTCAGCCTCCAATTACATCTTCTGAACAGATATTTCAATAGAAATCATAACCCTACAGGTCCTCAATGTTGATACAAAACATATTTCCTTTTCCCATGATTTTGAGAGAATGGGAGGGCATTGTGAACTTCCAAAATGAGAACCCAGTTTGATCTTAAATTACTGCCGAACTACTCTGTTGTGCTGACATCCAGTGCATTCAGCTGATATTTTGCTTTCATTGATTGAATTTAACTTGATGAGAACATTTTATCATTTCAAAGCTTTATAGTAATAAGACAAAGCCAAAAGGACCTCTAAAACCTTTGATTGCTTATGAACTTACATTGAAAATATATTTCCAGGTTGCATTTTGATTTGGAATTGGTATATTACACATAGATGAACCTGTTTTTGGTTTGGCCCCCCCCGGTAGGGGACAATCAACCTATGTCAGTTGTGTTAGAAATAGTGTGAATTTGTGCCTACTAAAACTCCTCCATCCACATTTACTTTGATGTTAAGTAAAGTAGGAAGCAGTGGTAGTTTTTATTTTGATGTTGGTGACTTTACTTTGATCTATTAGGTGTTATAAGTATGTTTCTGTGAAGAAAAAGGGTATTATAAGTTTAGGGATTGAGAAAATTGCTTAAAAGAGTAAGGGTACAAACGCCTTCATGTGTGGCCCATGCTTCAAGAAGCAAAAACCTCTACAAAAAAGAATAATTAGGGACAAACCCCTCTCATTATAACTTGCCTTGCTTTTGCATTTGAGTTGAAGTGAATAGAAGCTCTCCCTTTAATTCTTGAGTGTTCTTGTGCAAGCTTGGTGTGCTTGGGGAAGCTCTCCTAGCTTTCCCCTTTCTCTTTTCTTGTGTTCTTAGAGCATGGCCATCTCAATTTCAGTGAATCCCCTTTCATGGGTTCTTCTCCCAAATTCTTGCAAGTTTTTCTTTCATAATCTTTCACATTTCATGCGTTCTCACATGTTTCTTACATCCATGTTTCAATTCCAAGTTCTCTCAAGTTTCTGAAGTTAAAGGTATGTTTTCTCATCTTTCAAGTAGAGATTTGAAGCATTTAGAAGTGGTTTTATGCTTTAATTCAGGGGATTCACTTCCCATTTATAGATTTAAGTGAATTTCTTTCTATTTTCATGTTCATGTTCATGGGTTTCAGCCCTTTCATGTTAATTTGATGTAAAAGCACATAACTCTTTTTGCATGTGCTTGTTTCAAGCTTCTTTAGCTTGCGGGAGTTTTTCCTCATGCTTTTTTCATGTTTCCAGGAACATCTGAAGTCATTTTAGTGTGGATTTAAGAGTTCATGCATGTTTATGGTGGTCTTGTGCATTTTTCACACATAAGTTGAATTCAAGGCTCAATTCATGTTTATCTTCTAATGCAAGCTTGCCTCACCATGTTTAGAGGTTGTAGAACATGTTTCCAGTCTTTGCTTCCAAGTTTTGAGCCTCAAATTTGCTCAGATTATGTTCAAAGTTTCATTTCGGCACAGTTTTTTGTTCTTTTTAGGACCACGAGTTCACCACAACTTGTGCTAAACACAGAGACATTTCCAGGTGACCATGACCTCAGCAACCACGACCTTACCACAACTTGTGATCTACTCATGGTTTGCTTTTTAAATAGTCTTCCGATTTGTGGGACAAATTTGAAGTACAATGAAGTACTGCAACAGCTAAAACATTCACCTTGACCTGACCACAATTTGTGGCCAGCTCATGGTATTCACAGAGTTCATTTTCTCTCTATTTCTGATAGACCACGACTCGTGGCAAGCTCGTGGTACAACAACACAATTTGACCATGACCCATTGTTAGCAACCACAATCTTCCTGCAACTCATGGTCAACTCATGGTGGCTTAAATCAATTCTGGTGAAGCTGAAATTTCTGCTATAGCAAGCTCAAAGGAACCTTTTCCACAGCAGAACTCTTACAAGTTGTTACAGTTTTGACCTTAGACACATTCATGAAAAGAAGGATGCTCCTCATGGACTGATGATACATGATGGAAGGAAACAAAACTTAGAGAATTAGCTATACCAAGCAATAGTCTAGCATTGTGCCCCCAGCCAAGCATGGAACTGGTTCAATGATGGGGCAGCAGCTTGCCTAGGACCATGCTTCAATCGGTCCAGTGGAACAATTATCTTAGCAACTCTCCAATATATACATGAATGTGAAAATTTTCATACCAGGCCAGGCCAGTAACATGTGCAGAGTGGCATCTATGATAGGTATCGATACAAAACTGTCAAGGTTAGACAAGCTAGGAATGAGGTAACACAAGCTAGGAATGATAAAGCCCCAGCTGGTTCAATCAGACACCTACCTTATAAGTGTTAAGGATAAATGATGACATGTGATTCCCAAAACAGACCAAGCTAGCAGGGACAAGGCTTACACTGGCTTAATTGAATACTTATTACATTGGTGTCTACTGTCTACAATAGTGGTGAGGATGAAAATTGTACAATATGGAACAAAGGGCTTCAAAAACTGCAGCATAGGAGGGAAACTGTAGAGGGCAACATAGGCTTTTCCATGGGTGACAGATTACATGTGCTTTTCAGAATGCATATGAACCAGTTTGGCTAGCAACAGGAGATCATGAAAGCATGGGTCAATCATAGCTTTTCATAAACGGAAAAGTGTCTTGCTGCAGGGCTGTGTTGAACAATTGTAGGCTCCTTTTATAGCAACATCATATGATGTTCCAACACTTATGTCCTTGATAGGTAGAGAAGCGTTAATAACTTGTTGCTGGCGAGCGCACAGCACAGGTTTTCTTAAGATTAACAAATAATTTATTAGATAAATGTTGAATTGTTCATATTTATGCGTGTATGTTTCTTAATGTTGAACAATGAAATTTAGCTAACTGGTGAAGATTTGTGACATGCACCTTACAGGTCATAGGTTCTTTCCCAACGGTTTACACTTGGATATAAAGATATTCTTAAGCAGAAAAAATCGGACTGAAGGCTGTCCAATAAAATTCAATTCTCTCGCATAGACAATAAACAGCTCTAGTCAGCTTCACAATGAAAAATTATGAATAACTAAATAAGCATCCTATCAAGAAATATCTTAGGCAATTCAAATGTACAAGGACATCATTTAAACATAATCTTACTCAAAAGAACTAAAAAAGGGGAAATTTTGCTTCCAGATTTTTTATGGGGACGTTCATTTTAAGTGACTTCAAAATATGCTATGTTGTTTCTTCAAAATAATAATAATAATAATAATAATGATAAATGCTCATAATAATGGACAAGAGCTAAAGTTAACAGAGATTTTAAGAAACAAGAATACGAAAACATGTATAAAGAACTTGCAGCATAACAAAGTTATGCTTCCACATAATCCGTTGATTCAAAATGTCATACATACCTTTCCACTAGCCATAAATAGCACTTTGTCGCCTTTTCTTATTGTGCCATCAATAACACGAAAATACACAATCACTCCTCTATAATTGTCGAAGTAGCTGCTTACATAACAGTAAAACATGGTCAGCTATGCATGAACTCAGAATAGCTACCAATGATTGGTAACCTCTTAATAAGATCAGTATGCATAGTCAATCAAACAAATGATTAAAAATAGTGACAGTGGTCATGGTGACGGTAAGAACTTGGGTATCAACATAATATATAATGAATGCTAATTAATATCAGTACATGAGTACCAACTGATGGGGAGACAGGTATAAGAAAATTTTATTAATGAGAGTATAAGATTTTAAGTTCAGCTAAAGCTGCCTTGGGATCTTATGGATCAACAAAAAGATATTATGTTGCATTGCATAAGCTTTCAAAAATAATAATAGTGATGATACATAAAAAAGTAATTATCTTAAGATAATAATATACATTCTTAACTTTGGAAATAAAAATTTTAATTTGTAAGATTTGAAGACCCAATAGTTAAACCCCATTTTATGCTCCACTTGCTCTTTTTTCTTTTTTTTTTTACTTTTTACCACTAACAACCATGTTCTATTTAAAATCAATTTCCATCCTCTCAAAAGCATATCAATTTCTTTCCTATCAAAGTTCAAAGATTACATGTGCTAACAAAGAAATCCATATTTTATTAGTACAATGTGAATGATAGTTGGAGTCAGATGAAAAGCTGTATAGCACACAGATAGGGAATAAGCATATCCAAAAGGAAACATGGGGGTGGAGCAAGGAAGCGCAACAAAAAATTCAAGATAAGAAGTGTTTTAATGAGTGGAAATAAAGTAAAAGATAGGATGGCCTTGAAAGATACAAGGTAACAAAGTATTTGGCAAAAAAGGCAATGAACAAAGCTAAACTTAGTGCTTTTGATTCATTTTATGAGAAGCTAGAACCAATGAAGGTGAGAAATTGATCTATGAGCTGGCCAATACTCAAAACAAGAGGTGCAAAAGCATCAACCATAATAGATGCATAAAGTCAGATGATAAAATGATCATATTTTCAGACGAGGAAATTTTAAAGTGACGAAGTATCTTTTTTCAAGGGCTCCTCAATGAAGAATTTCCTAGAGATGATGTTGAAGACACTAAATCGAGCATACACACAATGAACTATATATATGCATTTGAAGTAAAGAAAGCCCTTAAGAAGATGAAGAATGGTAAAACAACAAGAACAAAAAGTATCCCTATAAAGGTATGAAAATCCATGGGAGATACAAGGATCACTTAGTTGCCAAATTTATTCAACATGATTCGGAAGGAGGAGAAAATGCTATATGATTGGAAGAGAGGCACTATTGTACACATCTATGAGAACAAGTTAGACATTCAAAAGTATGTGAATAATAGAGACATCAAACTTATTATGAGTCCCACCATGAAGTTATGGGAAAGAGTTACAAAACAACCTTTAAGTCAAGAATCAACTATTTCTACGAATCAGTTTGATTTTATGCCTAGAAGGTCAACTATGGAAGCTATTGTCTTGCTAAGATATAGTAAAATTTAGATGCTAGAAGAGAATCTGTATATAATTTTCATTAACTTAGAGAAAGCTTAAAATAGAGTTCCCTAAAATATTATTTGTTGAGTGTTTAAGAGAATGGATAGTCCTATTGGGTACATAAAGGCTATCCAAGATATGTATGATGGAGCAATAATTCAAATTTGCATTGTTTGTGGAGAGACTACAAACTTTCCACACCAAGGATCTACTCTAAGCCCTTATTTTTTTGTCATTATTATGTATGAACTAACTAACAAAATTCAAGACAATATTTCTTGGTGTATGCTCCCTAGTGATGTTCTTTAGGGATTGAGGATTAGTAAAAGTATAATAGAATACATGGAGTGCATTTTTAGTGGAAAAGTGAGTAATGAAAACATAAAAATTAAAATTCAAAACCAAGAAGTTACCTAATGTAAGTGATTTAGATACTTGAGATCACTTGTTCAATTGGACATAGAGATTAACAATGATGTGACAAACAAAATTGAAGTACGGTAGATAAAATGAAGAGAAGCTAGTGGGATGCTCTATGATAGAAGAATCTTGGGTAGGTTGAAGGGAAAATTCTACAGGACTACTATTAGACTTGTCATTCTTTCTGGTGCAAAATGTTAGATTATCTAAAAGTATTAGGCTTAATGTAACATATGATAGAAATACAAATGCTAAGGTGGATGTTGGGTGTGACTAAGAAAGATTGAATCAACAACTATTTTATTAGGAAAAGTTCGGGAGTAGCACCCTTAGATGAGAAGATTAAGAAAAGTCAGTTTAGATAGTTTGGTCATATGTTAAGAAGAGCAAAGAATGCAGCTATTAGAAGAAATTGCTTTATTAAAGTTTAGGAGAAACAACAAAAAGGTAAACCTAAATATACATGGTTTGCAAATATAAAGAAAGATATCAAAGATTTAGGCATTAATGCTTATTTGGCTCTTGATAGAAATAAATAGTAAAAAGAACATTAACATAGCCAACCCCATGTCGTTGTTGAAGTGGGCATAGCAACAGACCTTGAGATTTGGTTTAAGCTTTAATCCTTTGAAAATTAGTCAACTATTGAATTCTATGCATATCATGACTCACTATGGCATTGCGCTAAGTCTCTAAATTTGATGCATAATCTTATGATGCAACCACAACTAGATTGTGACTCATAGTATTTGAATTTTTCTAGTGAGAGGTGACCATGACCAAGTTGTCAGTCATGGTGAAGAAAAAATGTTTGCCCATAGTACAACTACAACCTGTGATGGGTTCTTATCAATTGTCATGAATAAACTAGGATCCACACTAGTTGATGTTTTGAAATATCGTGACTAGTGCTAGGATTGTGGTGACCATTGCAACAAGACCACAACTCACAATTTACTCAAAATAGTAAGTCAAAACTTGGATTGTTACCTAGGTAACTCAAATTTGACTCCAATTTTCTTTGAAACTTGTTGAAACTGTCAAGAAAGAATTGTTTGAGCCTCAAAACAATTCAAAGGTTTATTTGGATTACTTAAATCACTGTATTTAATGCTTCTTGATACAATTGATGCTTCAATGTTGTGAAAGAAGAAAAAGAGAGGAGAAATAGTGCTACAATTGATTATTAACTAATCATCAAACATTAATGACTACAATAGTGAATCATCAGTTCATCAAAGTTTCATCAAAATTTCATCAACTTCATTAATTTAATCATCTCATCTTGTTTCCATGATTACAAAGGAGAGAAAGGGCCACCTATTTATAGAAATGGAAAGAGGCTATTGTACAACAAGTGGAGCCACATTTTCTTTCTTTCTTTCTTCTTCTTTTTCAATTCTAAAGATGTCAGGAGTGGTATTATGGAAAAGAAAACTATACAAAAGAAGATTAACTCTTCCAAATAGATAAAGGCCTCGAGGAAAATTCCTATCCTTAAAAGTAAACCATCATGAAATCCAAGGCCACAAAAATCACAAACACTTGCATCAATAATCATTGCTATAACCCCATAATTACAATCACCCTTGAAGTGGCCATATGGCCTAGAGAAATCCAAAATCCTGTTGCAAATGTCATTTCAAAAAAGACAAACACAAAAAGCCATCATCTCAGTATAGGGAAATAAGTACAACTACAAATGGTCACTCTATTGTGTGAATCTGATCCATGATTTTTCACTACTCTTCAAAGTCAATCATGTTGGAAGCCTACTAGAAAATCTAAAATTCACATTGCCACATTTCCTATTCCTATAGGGACAATGTATCCACCTTGTCTAGGTGTAAACTAAACAATTATTTTTGAATAAATCTCTAAAGGTTGCTTCATAGCATCCACCTATGGACACCTACCACCACATAGGGACCTTTCCCTACACAAAACCAACACTCAACATCATCCTCTAGGTATGTCCTCATGTTCCTATCCTTCCTCCCATTGCCATGTAGCCTCCTACTAGCATACCTCCTCCCTAGCTACCCTTTGCATATCCTTTTCTTCTTGGGCCTTCTACTGCTCCTATCTCTAGAGTTCCTCTTCCTTATGTCACTACTCCTCCCTTCTATGATGCTTTTGAACAGCCTCCTCTAATTCTTGGTAGATCCTTCAACAAAGTAACTCATGCTCAACCTAATGCTAGTGCTGAGCCTCCCACTTCACTCTAACCTAGATATCTTCCATAGTGTGGGCCACCTCTTCAACAACACAAGCCTCCACTTCCATCTTGACATGCTCTTCTAGGTCCTTGATCCTTGATTCCATGTGCACTTGGAACTTAGCTTCCAATTTTTTTACACTTGTACCCAAATGTCCTTTTGAATCCATTCTAGATAGGTTGGCAAAGGTCTCTAAACATGTGCCTATGGATCCAATGGATCCAAGAACTCTCAAAAAGCATAAGTCCCATTAGATGAGGACTTTGGTGCCAAATGTGGCTGATGTTGGTAGGCATTATGAAACCTACCACAAGCTAGACTAAGAACCATCTGCACAACCACCACAAGGTGATTATGAATTCATAGTGCTTATTCTCCCATCCACTTTCAAGGCAAGGCAATAAAAATTGTGGAAGATTAACCTTGTGTTGCAATAAAAGGCATTTCAGGAATGTAAAATCCAAACCCTAAAGCTTCAAAACACTGGTAGACAAAACAAAGTAGTAGTCCACCAACTTTGCTGTCGTTTGCTAGAGAGGGTCAAGTCTAGACTGCAGAATTTGAATGTTGGAATTGAGTAGCACAAGCCTAGGGAAGAAAAAGCCTCTTATAGCTTGCAAATAAAGGGCAAAACAATTCCCCATCACAAGGATGACCAAATAATCTGCAATTACTGTTTCAATGAGCATTCTTTGGGTAAAGTAATTTCATTGCCCTGTCATCATACAAAGAATTGCATTAGTTGGAACCCCTTTTTCCCATGCAATAGAGGAAGAACCATGTCCCACCCAATCGCAGTAACCATACCCCTTAGTTCTAGGTTCCCCAGAAGAGACCATGCTCTAGCATATGCATAGGTGTCACAACCATAGCTGCAATGACCTCCTACCACAAATGTTGTGCAAAGGAGAGAATGACCTTGGATGGAGGGAGCAACATCACATAGAAAATTCTATGATTTCGGGCCTTCTAGATGGCCCAGGCCAAGAGAATGTTGGGGCTATCACTAGTTACCTAGAATCTATCTTTGGTACTACTGGCATCCTACACTTGATTGTTGAATGAGTAGGTAAAATTATGATGTTCCACCATCTCTGGTAGGCTATTGCACAAAGCGCATGTAACATCAATAAGTAACCCCTCATTGCTGAAGAAAAACCTTTGTTGGAATGGACCCTTCTGCAAGAAGCCATCAAAGATATTAATCTTCTTTGGAATCCTTTTCACATTATATCCCAATTCTGATCCTTTCCATATTTTGCAATGAGTTGCTATTTTGGGGAGCACATGGATTGGGGACCTGCATAAGATTAATCATACTCCAATAATGGCACAGGCTCTTCCAAAAAGCCAAGTCTCCATATTTGAATTCCCAAAAAGCCAAGTCTCCATAGTTGTTGATGATGATTCTAATTTTATAACGACCCTCTCCTTTAGGGATTATGTTAGGGTGTTTTGTGATATGTTTTTGAATACTTTTTGTTTCTGGTTTTCTTGATATGATTGTGTTTTGAGCATGGATGTGGCTAACTATTATGTAAATCAAAGTTATTAAATAAAGGTTTTGTTTTGAGATTATTTATTTAATATTTCTTTTAGCCTTGGAAATTTATGATGGATAAAACTATAACATGAATGTATGATTACATCAATGAATTTTTTAATGAGCTGAATATTCTAGGTTTAAATGAAAAGAAATTAGCTTGATATATTCAAAGAAAAATGTGATAGTAGGTATGATCCATTACTATTTTATATTCTTGAATGTGTAAATAAAATTAGAAAGGAGATGAACCTGACCTATGAATTAGGGATGATCACTTTACTTTCTTTAATGATATTTGGAAAGAATAAAATTTATTAAATCAAAAACAAAGTTCCCTTTCTCAAGAGTTATAGAAAGGTTGCATGATGACCTTTCAATGCTCATAAGATAATACAACACTAATTGTATTACTGAAGGAGAAGGTATTTTGTTTGTTTGACATATTAAGTTTATGTTTTCCTTGACTCTTGCTCATGAAACTTTTATCTAATGTACTTTCTGATTTTATTTTATTTTTCTCTCTTCTGGAAGAATTTTGGTGAAATAAAAAGTGAGATTTCATGGTTAAAAGAAAAATGATCAGAAGTGTATATTTTATTTATTTTTGGAGGAATTGAACCCTGATCCTCTTAGTTTAATGGGTGGCTTTAGGGAAGATTTAACCTAAGACCTGAGTTTGGATATGCTTAAAAAAAGGGTAACTACCATAGAAAGTCAGTTATATTAAAGAAACCAAAACCAAAATGTGAGTGAATAAATGGGGGTAAAGAAAGGAAAAAAGGACAGAAGAAACAAGAAAAGAAAGTGATGAAGCATCATTTGTCAAATGTATCAGTTAGTTGCGATATTGCATCTACATCAACGCATCTCAATTGGCTGCTATATCATAAATGCTATATCACATCTGCTGTATCATAAATGCTATATCACATCTATTATATCTTAGCTGCATCAATCTATCCCCGTCGAAGTAGCCAAATGTGTTAATGCATATAGCCAAATGTGTTAATGCATATGTGTCGACGTAGTGTCCTTATTTGCCTATAAATATGCAAACATCCACTATGTATTTGGCACCATTTGATCAATAGTGTAGCCAAACTTTTACAATTTTCTTTCGTAATCTTAGCAAATAATCAGTGAATGCCCATAGCATGGATTTGAGTCAATTGTACAGCATCTTATTCAGGTGGCATTGTACCTAGACACATTACATGAATAGCAATAAGATCAAGACTATTCATATTCATTGCAGCACTTTGACTTAGAATAGATTTTTTAAATGCAATTTACTTTCTATGTACTTAGTTAATATTTATATTTTCATGCACATAAATCAATTGATGGAATAAGCACAACCAATTTCAAGCATAAACACATATTTCCTTGAGAATCCCAATAGCGCTCTTTCTTGGTTTTCCAAATAGCATAATATTTAGTAATCCCAACAGTGGGTATGTGAGTTCACAACATGTATGACATGCTGGGAACAGACACTTATTGCCCTTAGTATAGCTTAGGATTTATCTTCTTGTTATTAATTAGATTAAATAATTAATTTCTATATTATTATTTATTTTAGTTTAAGGCCCAATAACATCATAATCATATGCCTCACTTTGGACTAAATAATACGTGATAGAGCCACACTAATCCAAGTGGGAAGATAGAACCTGCAATCAACACTTAACGATCTAGATACCACATTAGTTCCATCCACAGAATTCAACCGAACTGCACGTGAATGCTTATGATTCATATGGTTGGGCATAGGGAAAACTTGCCACTCATTAGAAAGAAAGCGGAAAAATAAGGATTACAGTAACAATAGCAACTACTAAGCAACTACAACATTAAGGAGAATATCTTTCGCAATACACAGATAAACAAAATTAATATTAATGAATATAGAAACAAAGAATGAAAAAGATTACATGGGCTTAATAATAAAAATAAAACAATACTTGTTGGCTAGGAACAGTGTTCATTCAAAGGAGGAATTGAAGACTAAACAAGGTGGATGCACAGTTTCTCCCTTGTTTCACTTGAGGTTCATGTATGATTTTATTTTCAAAATTCTTTCACCATCTCAAATGCTTTTTGAATCTATTTTTGTTTAAACCTATGACATTGTGTACTGTTGAATCTTGGTTTTTCTGGATCTCTCCACCTATCCTTGCACTCTTAGGCCTAAATGACTTGGAAACACCCATAAAGATTTGGAGCAGGTTGGTATAAAGATTTGCCAACAAGGGCCAAG
Source organism: Gnetum montanum (assembly GCA_015680685.1). NCBI lineage: Eukaryota > Viridiplantae > Streptophyta > Gnetopsida > Gnetales > Gnetaceae > Gnetum > Gnetum montanum. The sequence goes on from MNCI01005936.1 coordinate 34,466, forward strand.
GATCCCTAATATGAGGATTGGTACCACCAGTAGAAAGCAAGAGAATCCTAGGGCCATCTTGATTTCAAAGATTTTGGAAAAAAGTTCCAAAGATTGTCATTTTGATGATTTCTCAAGCTTGACCTTGATTTTCTGTTCATAGAACTGATCCTGGATTTCCCTTTTTTTTTACACCAATTTGTGGAATCCTTAACCCAATACTGGACCTTCTCAGTCCTGATTTAGTTATCTTTCTACAAGTCATTAAGCAGAGGGGCTAATAAACAAATTTTTTTTGAGAAAATATTCAGGAGTATATTACTGACAAAATATAGTACAGGAAATTACAAACCGTGGGTCATCAGCGATGGCCCTCAGTGGGTGGCCCTCAGTGGGTGGGGAAAAAACTACAAGTCACAAAAACAATCCGACATCCCAATAGTCATGCCAAAACCTGCTCCGCCTGCATGCATTCTTGTTCCGCCTGCTCCGCCTTTTCACGTTCCCTTTGGGCAGCTTCCTCTTGTAGTAGTTCTTCTCGCACTTGGGCCTGGATTTCATCCACTAACTAAGCCCAGGCAGCGTCAGCCATGAGGTCTTGTTGCCTCACCCTCTCCTGCTCTCGTTCATAAAACTAGGCCTCCAAGTCAGCCTGGGCTTGTGCAAGGGCGTCGTGCCATTTGGCCTCCCATTCCCTCTATGTGGCTTGCCGCAGCTCCTCGTTCCAATTCATGTTGTGTCCAGAGGTTTCTGACGGGGGGGATTCCGGCCCAACACAGCTGGCAAGGGAGAGCTGTTCCTATTGGGTCTATCGCTTCCGTGTGAAGGTTGTTGTCGGCAGGGTCCAGCGGTTCCCCCAGTTGGTTGAAGCCGTAGGGCTAGGGGGGCCAGCATGGGGGGCACTGTGGGACGACAGCGGGTTTTGCCCCCCCCCTTTGCCCCCTACCACAAGGCTAAGATTAACCCCGAATGGCGACCGCGTCGTTTAAGTTGAAGAGCAGCTAGGAAAAAACGAGGAAGGTTAACCTGGCAGCCAAATTTCAGGCAATGCAGAAACACAAAGTGTATGCCTTGGAGCTTGGAGCCGTTGCCAGATTGGACAAAAAATCTATCCACCATATCTGCCGCATGGGCCCAGAGACGGGATAGAGAGGATCTGCACACCTGTCGGCTTTGTGTGCGTGGCACGGGCCCTTCAAAAAACAATTCCGCATCCTGCAGACCGCGTGTGGAAGGTAGGATGACCTCTTCGAAGGCCTGGGCCCCAAGACAGTTGGCAATTGAGGATTCCGTGATGGTAACCACACGCCCTCGAAAATAGGTTCGATCATTGCGCCAGTTAGCAAAGAAAGCGTCGTTAGCCAGATTTGGGTCCTCGACCAGCCGTTGTAGGGGGTCATACCAGCCGCACTGTGTCACCATCTTCCAGAGCTCCTTGTCCTCCTGAAACGCGGTGCAGTCCGGTTCAAATGTTGGCGTGACTCCCATCGCCGCCTCGATTTCTTTCCGAGCTTGGAAAACTAGCCACTTGGGGGGGGGGGGGGGGGGGGCGTCG
>MNCI01005936.1:48304-85360 GCA_015680685.1 Gnetum montanum
CCCCCCCCCCCCCCCCCCCCCCCCCCCCTCCTCTCGAACCACATCGGATTCACCCACTTCCCAAGGGGGGCAATGCCCATCCACCCCATTGGAGGGTTCAACATCAAATCTACTAATAGGCAATCCAATACCTCAATAGATTGATACCATAGCTACCAAAGCAGACTTAACCATAGGAGGAGAGAACAACAATATCCCACCATTTGTCCCTTGCCTAGTTGAAGCCGCACCTATGACAAAAGCATCTCCCTCAAAGAAGGCATAGTCTCCTAGATGCCCTCCATCACCAAATCTGGAGCCAAGGCCTGAAAACAATTAAATGTGGGACTCCTTTGCTTCACACCATCTCTGGCAACATGACATTGTGTCTTGAGGACAAAGCCATTATCTCTTCCAAGTCTCCTAGTAACAAATATCTTGTTCTTGTTGGAAGCATGTGAAGTCTACCCATGCATAGCAAGATCCTGAACTTGCATGTTGGCTCTCGTATGACGAAGTTAAACACAACAATCCTTAGTCATATGATTCCCTTTACCACAAAAGTCACAAGCAACCAGGGCAAGCTATTGAGTTGGGTCCTAAACTTGAGCATCTAGGATAGAACATTCTTATATCCCACTCTCAACTTGTTAGTACCCTAGAAAGATTCTAGCACAACTTCTTTTAGCAAATCCATGCATCAATGCAACCTCCAAACACAAAACTTGACGTACTCCATCCACCTCTTAGATAGTGTAAATCTATCAAAAGTGGTAAACTCCCTAAAGAAGCCTACCGGGGTTTTCAAAAAGGGGGGGAGACCAAGATTTCCAAGGTAAACCTCTGCCTAATCAAACAAGTTAGGATCCTGCTGGACCCTAGGACTCCACACATAAGGGCTAGGCCTTTGGCACCAACAAACCAAGCACCCTAGAGAACCATGTCTCTATTGGCAACCAATTAAAAGACATAGCAACAACTCCCCATGCAGAACCTAGATGTCAACGTCCCCCAATTTCCAAGAAGTAGCCATTCACTTCTTAATCTACTCCATCTTGGGTCTGGCGTCCATAGAGACAAACTTCCCTACTAGACTATAGTTGATCTCCTCCAACCCTAATCTGGCCACATCATTAGAGACCATAAAGTTAAGGACCCCCATCCTAGACAATGGCCTCCTCAATACCGGCAACACTTGGCTGCCAAGCTGAACAATCTCCTCCAAACAACCCTCCTAATTTACCCTAGACTTGCCCAAGCCCCTATTTGTTTCCCTCGGCCACTCTTGTGCCTCCAGCCATGCTTCCTATTGCTTTAACTCCCTCCACCATATCCACTCTTCCTCTTGCTTTCCCTAGTGTATCCTCTACCATGTTCACCATTGTATCCTCCATTGTGCCCATTATTACACTCACCACTCCTACAACACTTGTTGCACCTATCATTGCCATCCTCCTTCCCCTTTGGCCAAGTTTGTTTTGGCCAAAACATTTATCAAATGATTTTTTAATGAGTATTTGAGGCAATTTTTGTTTACATTAAGCCATCAAATACTTTTATTTTAATTTTTTATAAATCATATCTTTTGGGCTTCCACACACAATTTTCTTCATTTTCCTTAATATTTTGAAAAGGAAAAATCAGAATAATTTCATACTAAGTTTTTCCCTTAGTTTTGAAAAATTAACTAACATTTAGAACACTTCTCTTGCACCATAACTAGTAATATTTCCTCCTTTAGGAAGAGGATCTACTATCGTTGGTCACTTGTGGGACTTGTTGAACCCTCACATGCTCCTTTAGTAGGAGACCCCACCAACACTACATAGGGTGTTCAAGCCAGGACCTCTTATTACCAAAACCCAGCTGGATTCTCTAACATTGCGATTAGTGATTCCACAAGTATGCCTTAACTGCTTGATGAGACGCCTTGGGATCAAGGGAATTTCACAAATCACTTTAGGAAGGAAATACAGGCAAGGATTAGGAAAGAATTGATGAAGGAGGCTAAAGTTATGCATACAGCTCAAACAAAGGCCTGTAGCAAATGAATATGACTAGGCAGAGATCTGGGGAGCCACCAAAGAAATAGAGCTCAAGCTGAAATATGAGCCCCAATAGAGAAGGCAGATCAAGATTCAGATTCTCCATGACCAATTTGGAAAGGAGCTCAGGCAACTACAACTAAAGTGGAACGGCAGAATGAATGTGAAAGAAAAGAGATGAGGTGTCAAGAAGAGCAGCACGAGAGACAGCAAGTTACAAAGCAGGCCAGAAAGGAGCACAAAGGTCACCTCAAAAGGGACTGCCAAAGGGACCTCAGAAGGCAGCCAGGGGAGGCCAAGCAAAGAGATGAAGAGATAGCTCTGAGAAGGCATGACCAAATACTAGTTCAACTTTGGAAGGCACCCCTATATTGAGGTAGGCCTTAACTGCAAATTGTCTCACCGGAGCATTAAGGCTTGTATTAAGCGTTAGACAACTTCTCTCCATCCAAATAAGACACATCACCTCTCTCTAAAAGAGAGAGACATGTTACAGGCTAAGCTACAATGCATCAACAAGGCCTACTATCTTATTAAGAGTAACATAGACAAGGGGTCATCAACCACCTGCATAGGATGTGAAGACCCAATTGTACTTGCTCTCTCCTTCCTTTTCTTTGAATGGAAGTCTTTCCTTTTCTTTTTGTTCAAGGGCTTTGTTGTTGTATACTCACATTTAAGGGTGCATTTGGCACTTAGTTGCTATTCGAGAGTAGACCCGAAGTGGTGGTTAAATTCCTACCCTCTTTTGCTAATCTCTCTCCCTATGCTCCTTTTCTCTGGTTTCTTGTCTCAAGGAGTGCCTCACCTCTCATTGTGAATCTTTTGTAACTTTCAGTTTATAATATATATTGACCTTTTTTCTGCCCAAAAAAAAAAATGTTTAGAAGAATATGTCATATTGGTCAAACTCCTCCAATAAATAATTTTATATTTAATTTTTAAAATTTATAAAGCCTAAGGTTATGTACATGTAACATATAAAAGTAGAAGGAAAATCATTGTTATAATTGTGTTGAGAATCATGAGTTTAATTTTACAGCTCAAGCGACCTTAGAATTGCAAGTTGAATTTTCTGAATCAAGTTTTTTTTTTCGTACTTTGCACATCTATTTCAGATTTTTATAACTTTTGAAGTAAAAGATAAAAATCTTCACATTTATCTGCTTCTTTTTTTTCTGACTTTTGTTTGTAAAAGTTTCCCTATGCTCAGGTCCAATGGAATCTAACATTTTTGCAACACAACACTATGCCAAGGACATATTTTTCAAAAGGGTTCTAAAGCAATAGAGCTACCTCCAATTTAGAGGTGATCAGGGCCACATGAAATGACACTGTTTTAAAACGAGATGAACATCAATGAGTTGTACCTTGCTTTTAAAATTTGTGACTTTCATCTTTCAGGTCACATGTCTAATCCCACTATTTATGTTTCGATATAATAACTTCTGCAAAAAGGAATACACTGAAGCTGAATTTTGTCCAGTTTATTGAAGCATCTTATTAAGGACGTAATCAAACACTTCAGTTCCATTTTAAAGTTTCGGATATAATTTTCACTGCTGACCTCAAAAAAGCATGATAATATCTTGAAAATTGAACATCATCTTTGCATCTTTGACATCAATACTGAGTGAACACAGAAAACTCTGAATTACATTATGCACAGTGCAATTTGAAAATATACATAATGAGCCCAAAGGTGTGGGAAATAAAATTGGCAATTTAAGAACATATACACTAATATCACATGGTCAAATACTTCAATAAGAATTGGAATCATTTCATTCAAATTAACAAACGTAGAGAAGAACTAGCACTTTACAACCTGTCAAATATAAGTGCTCTTAAAGGCTTTTCAGCTGTTTCTGGTGGTGGCGTTATCTTATTCACTATAGATTCAAGAATCTGATGCACACCTCTTCCTTCCTGCAACATGCACCACCATCCATAGTAAGAAGAGATTCAATTGAGAGTGTATTAGATATTGAATGAGCAGATGAACTCATGGTTGGAAAAGAATGAGAGTAAATAAATACAGTAAAAGAAGATCATAAGACAGGGTTAAACCTTAGCAGAGCAAAAGATTAATTCATTCCTGTCCAACCCAATAATCTGGAGGACATAAAACCAGTAAGAATTGTTACAGTTATTACCATGCACAAATTTGAAAATTCGTCTTGCCAATAATCACAATATTTTAATAAATGAAAGAATGAAGGAATTTTGCATTTGATAAGACATGTAACTTAAGCAAACTGTTGATATTTTGAGAAGGTCAATAATAATAATAATGTCAACTTTGAGAAAACAAAGCAACTTATTTTCAAATGTCAAACCTCCTCAATTTCCTGGGCAACACGTTCGGGCTCAGCACTAGGGAGATCAATTTTGTTTAGAACCTAACATCCAAGACATCGAGATGAACTCATGAGAATCTGCAAAATAATTAATAAGAAAAATTGCAAGTATTGAAGAAGCAATGGGAAGAACCATTGCAGCTCCCTTCCATATACATTAATACAGTACCTATACCAATACAGAAATACATTTACAAATTCAAATCGTTTTTGAGGAAATATTATAATTTATCTATTTATTTGTCATATGGTGCAATATATCATCCTCTTCCTCCTAGACTTGTTTCACCAAAATGGGATCAGCTACATGAGTGCTCTTTTGTCGTTCACCTCTATGAAGAGCTAGATCATATAAGGTGCAATACATGATACTACCACCATTCACTAATGTTTATTCTGTATGTTATTTTAATTCACAATTATTAATATCTTGACACATGCAACACCATATTTCAAAAGAAGTTTGAAAAGGAAATAATTTTTTGCATAGTCACAAGCCATTACAAGTTTCTACTAAGCATCTTACATGTCTTTGTTACTGCTACTTAGTTTTCCTTATGACAAATGCCAATCTCACACTGATCCCAAAACACCTTAATGTGCTAGATGAAAACAAGAGAATAGCACTGATGCATAATGAAGTACATAAGGTCTATCATGAAAGCAAACATGATATAAAAATCAGGCACATGAGTTGAAAGCAGGGGATAACATCCTTTATTACAATCCCAACCACATACCTTAACGTACAAAACCCCAAACACTTTAAGAAGGGCCTGATACAGTACACGCAATGTATGCCACCACCTCATAATCTATTACCACCACAGCCCATTCCATTTTCCGTATCTCATCCTTAGACATTAGTCGTGGGGGAGATACCCCATTTTCAATTAAGAATTGTTGAGACATTTGTTTTTGTTGCAATTTTTTTATCCATTTTTCCATTTTTACTAATGTTTCCTTTATTTTATATTTACCTATTCTTCATATATTTTCCATTTCCTAGGATTTTTCCATTTCTGGATAATTTTCTATTTTTAATTGAATCTTTAATTTTAGCATTTGCAAAACTATTGTCTATGTTGATTGAAACATGAATCATGATGTAGGAATAACAGCACAAAGGTGGAAAGTTTGTCTTATGTCTCCCAACTAAGGAAAGAACAATTGCAAATGGTAGTGGGATCACTTCATCCATCCCTATGTTTCCTACAACATGAGATCCTCATCATGGGATTAATGTGATCCTACTCACATTAACAACTTCAATTAACCCATGACCACTACACATAAAGGAAAGAAGGACAAAGAGGGTGTGACATCAAGGGGATTTGCCAGGGTAGAAAGCCAATCCTAGCTAACTTGGGCTTTACTTGTTTTAAGTGGTTGCTGGTACCTAGCTTCACCAAGGCATAGATATCTCCAAACAGCTTCAGTTCAACTATTAAGCTAATGATTGGACTGGTATATTGTTCTAACCAAGCTAACCTTGAAAAATTAATGAGATGTTTTGGTTATCCTATTAAATGATTAGCTTCCCCTTTGAGCTATCTTCTATGAATTGGATCCTAACTTTTCATAGCTCTCTGAATTACCAAGTTCTAAGTCTCACAATCATTATGACAACAAACAAATAACCTTATAAAACATGCTATTTAATAAATTTGAGCTATCTCTAAACATGCTTCCCCAAACTAATGCATTGCAAGAATAACATTATACAAAGCTGTGATCTTAAGAAAATGATTTATTATTTTCAGCTCAAATTTAAAATTCGAGTTTCAAATCTTTGCACTCTGAGGAGAACACAAGTAACAAAATGCCCAGTGATAGAGGGAATGGGTGCAAACAGAGGAAATGGGTGCGGTGTGAGCAAGCAAAGGGAACAGGCACGGTATGAACGGAGATGGCACGTGGCTCGGTCCACAGGTGGCCGGCCCCGAGGGACATGCTACGGAGGGATATGCTACAAGGGGCTCTAGGGCGGTAGACGGGGACATTGAGGAATGCTCTTTCTTGGACAGCATCATGCGCCTCTAACTCAATGGACGATCGGTGGAGGGGGTGCAAACGATGGAGTGTAGTCTAATAGGGCACTTCGTGTCCTCTGGAGCTTGCCCCTAGACGGACCTTATTCGGCGGTGGACGAAGGAGGTGTGGGGGGTCAGGGGGGTTGACGTACAAAGCCTATTAGAGGACCTATTTTTGTTCATTTTTCAGCGAAAGGAAGACTGTGATATAGTCCTTCAGGACAGACCATGGTTCTACGATGCCAGAGGGCTCACTTTGACGCCCTGGCGGCTGAGGGCACATAGAGAGCTAGACCTATTTGCTCATGTGCCAGTTTGGGTGTGTATTTCCGAGATTCCATGGTAAATGTGGAGCCTAGACTTCCTAAGACGTATTGCGGGGTTTTCGGGGAGTTCATCACCTTCGACAAGGTGATGTAGTCAATGGAATGGATGGGTTTTGCCCGTTTCTACTTATGATGGGCCTTATCCTTGAAAGACTTAATCAGGGAGGTTGTGCTCGAACTCCCTAACAGCAAGGAATGGCTTCAAGCAGAGTTTGAAAATTTGGAGACTAAGTCATCGATGGAAAAAGCATTGCCTCCTCAAAGAGAGAGAGGGGGGTGGGGGGTGGGGGGGCGCGATGCTCCCTTTGTGGGAAGAACGGACACCATGAGCCTAACTATCGAGTTCAGGGTGGGGAGGGGGGCGTGATTGGCGCAGGCTGAGACCTATGAACTAGAGGCTAGCAGGGGTTGGGCGGTCATAGGGCAAAACGGATGGTTGTTGGTGCTGCCCCCTCCCCCTTGGGTCTCCCCGCCATGGCAAGAGGAGACATGCTACTCGTCTCCAGTCTCTCTGCCCTTGGTTGAACCAACTGTGCCTGGGATCAAGCTTCCCCCGCTTGGCAACTAGGTTCATGTGGTCTGGGGGAGCTCAAGGTCTCAAAAGCCCAAGGAGGCCTGCCCACAATTGGAGGACTTTGGGTGCATTCCGGTGTCATCGGCAGGGGACCAACCTGGCCACCCCTTTGAGAATTTGGTGCAGGATACGCAGACAAAAAGGAGTATTGACTTAGGACTACAGTAGACCCTACGGGAGGTCTACCAACACTGCTCACCTAGTCACACATGAAGCTACTTTCGTGGAATTGTAGGGGACAAGGTACACCATATAAAAGAAATACCATGCGACAGATTGTCCGCACTGAGGATTGTGACATTGTATGCTTGCAGGAAACCAAACTACAAGCGGCAGAGGCCTCTCACCTTCAATGGGAAGGATGGAAGCCACACCTACGGCCCTCCATGGGGCGGGCAAGAGGCCTAGCCATCCTAGCACGTTTTGAAATTTTGTTAGTTGACTCATTGCAATGAGCCCTAACTATCCACATTCCCTCCTTGGGCCTGTGGTTGACCAATTTCTATAGGGCCCAAGCTGAGGAGCTGCAACTGTCGGAATTGGAGCAAGTGGCAGTGTTGGTGCCAGATTGCCACACATGGCTCATTGTTGGGGATTTCAACCAGCAGCTCCACTCATGGGAAAAGTCTGGTGTAGGCTATTCTTGCCCCCCTAGAGCTCAGGAGTTTCAAAACTTCTTATCAGCCTACTCGCTAGTTGACCTAGAGATTGAAAATTGTCAATTCACATGGAGCAACAAGTGGAATGGAGCCGACTGCGTCCTCTCTAGAATTGATCAAGTTTGGATTAGCTCGGACCTCCTATTGCGACTAGATGCATGGGTCATGGGACAAGAGCGAGTCGACTCAGATCACTAATCACTCATTTGTTGTCTTGGGCCTTCGAGGAAATGGGCTCCTCGATTGTTTCATTTTGAATTGGCTTGGTTGCTCAAGCCCTAGTTGTGCCCATTGGTTGAAGACATCTGGGTGGACTACCGACCAGGCCAGGGGGGATCCTAGGAACTTTCTTTAGGAGGGACTCTTGCGCCTGAAGTGGACTATCAAATCCATGCCTGTGGAGGAAAAGTTCTCTTTCCGAACAGGCCATACAAACCTTAGATCCAGACTGGCCTAGGTGCAACACCAACAAGAGGCAGAGGAGGACCTACATGATGAGGAACAGAACATTCTAATGTAACTATAGGCGCTGGACTTAGAAGTGGAAATCTATTGGAAACAACGATCGTGGGTCAGATGGCTCAGGGAGGGGGACAGATAGACGAAATTCTTTTTTGCCACAGCCAAGTCCCGTGGGTGGAGCCAATGACACATGTTGCTAACCGACACGGGGGACCTAGTTGATGATCCAAAGGATGTTGCCCAAGAATTGGCAATGTATTGGGGAGCAATTTGGGCAAAGTGGCCCACAATGCCGATGTTGGTGTGGGTTTCGCAGGTATTGGGGGAAGAGGACAATGCTCAGTTGCTAAACCCACTTACTTGGTAGGAGTTGAAAGAGACTATTGGGGCTATGCCCGAAGGGAAGGCACCTAGGCCGGATGGCTAGAGTCTCGAATTCTTGAAGGAATGTTTTGATACTGTGGGGCCCAATATTCTTGATGCTTTTAGTCTAATTCTAACCAAGAGGTAGATCCATCGTGAGATCAACTACTCTCGAATTGTCTGCATTCCCAAACGTGCAGATGCCTCCTCTCCAGCTCACTTCTGACCCATAGGGGTCTATAACATGTTGTTTCAAATTTTCTCTACGATGCTCATGCAGAGGTTGGTCCCCATCATGCCCAGGCTTGTTGGGGACCACTAGACAGGGTTCATTCAGGGGCAGACCCTGCAAGACTAGGTGCTCCTCATGCAGGAGCTCCTTCACTCCCTACACCTCTTGAAATTCCCTAGATTGTGCCTTAAGTTAGACATCGCAAAGGCATACAATATGGTCAATTGGGAGGCACTTATCACCATTATGATGCAGAAGGGATTTGATCCAGAATTCATCCAACTATGTGTTCACCTGCAGTTGTCAACCACGTTCTCCTTCAATGTGGGGGGGGGGGGGGGGGGGGGGGGGGGGTGTCATTGTGGGGACTCTCATCCCTCAAAAGGGGATTGTGGTAGGGGGACCCTCTTTCTCCTTTGCTCTTTATCATTGCTATGGACTTATTGAAGTCCTATTGCAAGGTTGTGGGGGTGGGGGGCCTGAGGATTGCTGGGGTGGAGTGTTTGGCTAAACACTATGCAGATGGCATGATGTTGATCAGTCGGGTTGGGGTCCCACAAGCACAAGGCATTAACTAGGCACTTATGTGGATGGCAGATGAGCTAGGCCTGGTGATAAATTGTCAGAAGTTGTCGGCACACTTCTGTAATGTAGATGTGTAGGTTAAGAACTGGGTCATGCAAATTCTGGGGGTCCCTTCTAGGATGGTCCAAGACTCCTATCTGGGCATTCCGTTGTTTTCTTGGGGACGTTGTGTGGCTTGGGAGACGATTTTGGCAAAAATCAAAAGTTAGGTAGGACACTGGGCAAACCGTTTCCTTGAAAAGGATGACTGGTGCTGGTGTTAGGGGTGCTTGTGGCAATAGCACGTTTTGTGACTATTGTCACCAACCCCCTGCAGACCGTGATCCAGGCTATGGACCAACATGTTCGTAATTTCATGTGGTCGAGAGGTAGAGGGGGGTGCAAATTGCACTTAGCTAGTTGGGATCAAATCACACGCCCTCGGGTAGCAAGGGGCTTGGGTGTTTCCAAATTTGAGGACAAAATGACACTTGGACAGTAATGCCTACTTTTATGATTCACCAGCTAGGATGGGGAGATGGCCTAGTAGATATAGATAATGAATGGCAAGTATGTTAGATGGCAGATGGAGGCACACGATTCAAGGCCGTGGCGAACACTTTGTGCCCATGCACAACGCATGCAACTATAGGGGTGGTTGGATTGCGAGCCGTGCCAGCTATTATTTGCCATTTACCTGCTAGTGCCAGGATGGACACAGGTATGGCAAAGGCGATTGCCTAAAAAAATTAAAGTTTTCTTGTGGCTTCTCGAAAGCAATGCCCTGCCCGTTCGGGTGAATTTAAGGAGGTGTGGCCTCGATATCGATGTCACTTGCCCTCTCTGCGGGGATGGACCCGAAACTGTCCTGCACTTCACCTTTCAGTGTCTTTACATGTGTGCCAAGTGGCACACGACAAGATGGCCTCCCCCTCTGCCACTCTTAGGAAACTTGAAGGCCACGTTACTTTTATGGGAGGCTTGGAAAACCCAGAATCATAAAGTCTTTCAACAACGTCGCTTGCCCCCCTGTGCAAGTAGCTTCATGAGCTAAAAGAGCATGGGTGGACACTGTGGCAACAACGAGGATAATGCCAACCTACGAACTTGACTGCGCGGCATTTTGGATGAATACCAAGCTTTGGGGGATGGTGGAATGCTATGGATGGGACCATATCTTGCTATAGCTGGTGGGTGACATGGCCCTCTTGGATGACACCTTTTTTACCAACTGGCAAGATAACCGGACAATTTTTTGGGGTGTCGAAATTACCCTAACGGAGACAACAATTGCCAAGTATCTGGGGGCCCAGGAAGAGGGCGAAATCATTTTGCCCACTACCCAAGGGCTGCAAGATGCTGACATGTTTTTTATTGGGCTGGTGCCACGCACGCAGAGTCGGCAAGTGCCCAAATCCGCTCTGCCACTTCTTTGGGCTCAGGCTGACCGGTTCTTTGTCCAATCTTGCAATGGGTCCAAGCTCCATGGCACGCACTTCACATTCCTAAAATGTTTGAAATTGGGTACTAGGGTTAACCTACCTTGCTTTTTTCTAGCTATCTTGCAACAACAGAAGAGGGGGTGCCATGTTGGGCTTATTCTAGCCCTTTGGCAAGGGGTGCTGAGGGAACGATTGGGGTCAGAGCCGTCTGGGCCTCCTAAGTCGTCTAGGTCGAGGGCAGATCTATCCATCCTTTTGGATCCTCCCGACCAGGGGCCGATTTAATAGCTACAATGGTGTACTCCTAGAAGCGGGCTGGCCTTCGGGGGTTGGCTGTCTCGAGCCCTATGGCGGTGGTAGACACTTTTCCGTGGGAGGAGTTTGGGCATGATGTGTTACGGGCAGAGGAGCTCCATCGTGTGGTGGAGTTGGCGACCGCAGCTTAGGCCGAAGAAAGATAGGCTTGGGAGGTCAGATGGGAGGAAACCCTTAATTAGGAATAGGCTGACTTGGAAGCCCGCTTCCAGGAGCAGGAGCAGGAGCTACTTCGGCAGAAAACCTTGATGGCAGAGGTGGCCTAGGCCCGGTTGGCTAACGAGCTCCATGCCTAGGTTTGAGAGGAGTTGTTGCAAGAGGAGGCCACTCGCAGAGAGCGTGAGAGGATGGAACGGGTGCAACAGGCTCAAGAGCAAGAAGAGGAAAGGTAAAGACAGAGGCAGCTAGATTGGGCACACGAGTAGAGCATGCAACAATGGCTCTAGGAGGGGAGATGCCTATATGTTGTGCTATGCATAAACTGTGATTGCTCGTGGGGGGCACTTTGGCAACACATCCACCGTACCTCTATGTGTTTCCACCCAAATGGGGGAACTTCGACTGAGGAGCAGAGCCATCAGGAGGCTGCCATGCAAGCAATCCAACATGCAACTAGTTTCATGGATTCCGAACTACATCGTAATACATTAGATATCCTCCACGCTCTCGAACGACTGCACTGCACATACCATGGGCTGCCTGGACATCTGTAGTCTCCCTCCTACGAGTTGGGGTTCTCTTCCTGTTGATTCCTGTTGGCTGATCTAGCCTTGTTTTGTGGTGAGGGTCTGTGATGTTTGGATGTGGGGATTGGGGCTTAGTGTTTACCCCCTTCCTTTGTTTTCTTGGTGATTTGCCATTCGGGGTCTCTGTCTCCCCCCATTCGTGGTTTAGTCCATGTTGGCCACCTCTAGTGGCTCGATTTGTAATTTTAGTTTTTCTTTCTAGTAATTTAATTTAATCCCGAACATTCGCTCAAAAAAATTTTAAAATTCAAAAAAGCATCTATTGCATACTATGCCTATTTAGAATTAACACTTATTTAAGCTATCACATTTAACAAGCATAGTAAAAGTGAGGTAAAGCTTTGCATATAGAGAAAATAGCTCATTCCAAAGCTACTAGCTACTAGTCTAAAATGTGCAATAACTTAGATAAGCAATCTACTAAGCTATGAAATAATAAAAAGTCAATGCAAAAAGATAAGCTAAAAGAAGAAGCAAAACCTGTTTGGAATGCCATTGCAAAAAATATCTATTACAGCTCTTTCCAAAATTCTTCTTAGTTTCCCCCTTCTCTTTTTCTATAAAATTTGCCTAAGTTCTTTTTATAAGCTAGCTTAGGGGATTATAGCAATTGCAAAAATAAATGTGAACTATGACATTATCATCCTGACGGTTTCTTCATATAGTGACAAACTATTAGATAGTTGCTAGAATGAATCAAAGGCTACCTTCATCTTCTGAATTAGTCGGCCTTCATTACGTAGTTGGGAAATCTTGCCATAATTATAAACTGTTTTTATGGCTAAATTGAGCTTCTTAGATTCGGATTGGTTAAGCTTCTGGATTACTTGTTATACACTCAATTCATCTATACCTAGCTCAGATAATGAGTTAACTAACTCATTCAATGCAGCTCCTGATATTGTGCAAGCTTTTTCAAGTTCCTTCTTTGATGATCAATTTTAGCAATCACCTCTATTGTTGTCATCATTGTGCTGTCAAGAAAATCCTTTTTAAATTATGGCAGATTCTTTCTTATTCCCGTGGTAATTGTAACTAAATTATGATCTCTTTGATTCACTTCCTCGTAAAAATCTTTCTTCTGTTTATTTTTTCTATTCCTAAGCTTACCTCTTTAATCCATTCCTTCTGAAATTTAAACGATGTAACCAACTCCTGAAAATTTGGTTGTGCAATGAGTGACTGATCAAGAGCTTCATTCTTTTTGGCTTTTTCCAATTTTGACCTTATTGATGCTATCTGTTTCTCCAGTTGCTGATAAGCTTGCTCTTTATTTTAGAGCAAGGATTCCTTTATTGTAATGGCTACCTTCGTTTGCTTATTAAGCTCTTTGGAATCCTTGAGCTCACTTTTCAACCTGTTGATCTCATCTTCGTTTTGCTCCAAAAATTGTTTAAGCCTAGCAATCCTATCATCGACCACTTGGCCCATGTCTCTTATTAAAATAATTATTGCCTCGGACATGTCTTGATGTGGCACGATCAGCTTTGTCCATCTGTTACTGAGTCATCTTCCTTATAAAGAATAATGACACTTGATCGGTTTCTGGTGAGTCTGATGTTTTTGGCTTAGAATTATTTTTTCCTTCTTTTCTTTCACTCTGAATGATCTTGAAGCTTCCTTTATGAGATAGCCTAAGGGGAATTCTAGAGTGGTAAGAGCTAGAGATGAAGATCCAGAAGTCGAGCTCTCACTTTGTTGTTGCTCATGTTGCTGATGATGATGCGTTAGTTGTTGTGGTTGCTACTGTTGCTCTTTCCTTACTTTAATTTCTTCAACTTGAGCTTTCCTCACAGCTTGAACTCTTAAAAACTCAGCATTATTAAGAGAAAACCATTCATCATGAAGACCTTCTTCAGGATTGTCCAGCTTCTAAGAGAAATAATTTTCTTCCATTATTGCAAGAAACTCTTGGGAAAAATCTCTAGCTAGCGGATGATCTCTACTCTCCAACCAATGGCATAGCTCCACACTAGGCTTGTCACATAAGTTTGCTGACAGCTTTATTCACAGACTTCTTTTCAATTATCCCTTTGCTTCCTCTTTAGCCTAATTTACCCCTTTTTCTTAGCTTTTTAATATACATTGCCTGTATCATCAAGCTGATGAGCTTTTCTAAACTTTATTGCTAAATAAATTCTTTTCAAGCAAACTAGCAAGTCATATTGCTCTATATACCTCTTAGCTACTCCCTTCAAGTGCCCAGCGTTATTGAACTCCTAGAAGCTAACTTTCATAAGAAAAACTTCTTTGTGCATAAAATCATGCTGCAGCGGGCTCTCTCGCATCTGTCTTTCCACCTCCAGAGCTGCCAAATACAGAGCAACAAACCGAGGGAGCATGCAAACCTGACCTTCAAAATCAGCTATCATCATTACTATAAATCTTGCATGAAGGAAAACAGCTCCATGTCACTTGTTCCGGATTTCCTTCATTATTTGATGGTCTACCCTAGGTGAAAAAAACTCCCAAAATAAATCTGAATAACATAGGGTAAATGCAGTTCATTAAAAATTCAAGTGCCTGAGAATTGAGATAGCTTTTCTAATAAATAATAGGAAAGAAGTCATAACAGGGGTCTTCTAGATGAGCTCAGCGCTACAAAGCATAGCTAATAAATATAAGCATTGTTCATTCCAGCTCAGGAACTCCACTTAAAATGTAGTCCATCAAAAATGACTTTAGACTAAGTTGCATCCCCTGTTCATGAATTTCTGCTAGGCAATGCTAGAACACATCATTCATATATTGTACCGGGAAGAAATTTCTACCATTTTCTAATGCAACTAGTGTCCAAAGATGATAGTCGCCTATAGATTTAATTTCCTGCCCTAAGTAGAAATTAAAAGCTGAAATAAAAGTTCTATGCGAGAACCTGAGCTCATTGGCCTTCAAAATGGTGCTCCTATATCCCTAAGCTTTTAAAAGTTGTTGCAGTGTAAGCTTGACAATCTTCCCAATCTTGGGATGTAATAAGAATTTTCTAGTAAGGACCTCCTCATTGATCTATTGTGCCTCTCCCGCCTCTCCCTTGTTGATGTCCGACTCTGCAATCCCATAAAGTTCATAGTCTTTTCTAACGCTAATATCAATGTATCACTCAAGCATTATTTCTAAAATGGAGTTTCTCTTTCTCATATGTGGTTTTGGCAATTAATCTATTAACCACATCACGAATCATATTTGCCCTAGGCTGAAATTCTAGCTTGTGCAAGCCCGTTTTCTCATAAACTTGGCGTCATTCTTCTATTCACTGGAAACTCATGAGCCCAAATTTTTTTGGCAAGGTCATGTTCCTCATCAAACTCAGAGAAATCATCTTCATCTTGTTCCAGCTCTAGGTGCCTGATGTCAATCCAGTATTGAAGCTAAAAAATGTCGAGCTTAAAGGGCTACAAATAATCAAAGAAACAAAAAGTAACAATATCCTGAAACTTCTAGGGTGCTTCCTCCCTTTCTTTGTGAGACATTTTTGAAAACCTTGAGAGCTAATATTTGTGCCTGAAACAAACTTAAAACTTGGTACATAATTCTGAAAACTCGTTCTTAGCTTTGTAACTTCACTCTATGCTCTGCAATTTCACTGGCTGCTCAGCAACTTCAAAGCTTAATACTTTCTTACTTGATCAGCTGCCTATTTAAAAAAAAGCCTCAAATTTAATTTTCTCATGTAAAGCCAAGACGTTTGAATCAACTGTTGCCACTTGTTCAAGAGCTCTACAGTCTTTTAAATTCTCCAAGCTACCCTCTTTAAGCACTTGGATTCAAATCCTTGATAATGTCAGACAGACCGATGCAACCAAGGCAAATTGTTGAAAAAATTTTAACATTCTTGATAATGTCATCATCTTGCAATCTCAACTTATCACCATCGAGGGAAAGCTAGTGTTATCTAAAGCCCAACAATAATAGACCAATCTGAATGCATGTTGAATGCAAGATTCAACATAAAGGGCAAGCAACCAGCTGAGAAGCCACTGAGGGAAGAGTCACCACTGCCAAGAACTACCATGTGTAACGAACCACATTTCCTTCAGTTTTCACATTGATGATTATAATAGTCTTACTATGTATGTGTGTATGTGCACCTTTTGTTGTGAGGTTGTGTGTGTGCTTTGCTATTAAGATTAGACTGTGGTGCAAGCAATTGATTGTAATAGTAATAAATCTATTGGCTTGATTTTTATATATATTATGTTTAAATGTTTTTCTTTGGGAAAAAATCAGGTTATATTAATCATAAAGCAAGTTTACAGAAAGTTTATACATTCCCAAAAAATGAAGGGAGGCCGCTCCCCTCAACCCTAATAGATCCCCAACATGTCAAAATCCAGGGGGGTCCATTTCCCCAACACCCTGTCCACCTAATATGTTTTCTCAACACTCCCCAAGGTGCATTGCACCCAATGTTCATTATGACATAAAGGCAATGCCCCTCATGCAACCAAGACCGTGCACTATTTTCATGCACCCAATCCAGCTACTATTGGATCTAGGCCACCTCCCGCTCTTCTTGTTCATGGTGCTCCTGCGCTTCCCATGCCAGCACCTCTTGAAGATGCACCTCTTCAAGAAGCTCCTCCTTGATACACTACCTAAGGTCCGCCTCCATCGCTAGAAGAGCCGCTGCCTTCGCTAGATCTTGGCGAATCTTTTCCTCCTTAGTAGCCTCAACCTACCATTGCTCCAACAATTCCAGCGGCAGCTGGAACTCCTCTTCCCTATAGCTCCATTTGGCCTCCCAAAGCACCCGTTCCTCCTCCTAGGCCTAAGTCATTGTCTCTGCCAACATCTTCACCAAGGGGGGATCCATTCCTCACCCCCCGCCCCCCACCTCCTCCTTAGGACATGTCATAGCCAACCCATCCCCCCTCTGTTCTAGGGGATGCAAAGGCTCTCCCACTAGGTCAGCCCCCAAAACCCCCCAAATTACAGACCCCCTTGCCCTTCTAGTTCGCACAAATCCTCTGACCCCAATGTGAGGTCCACCATCATTGGCAGAACACAACGCGACCTTCATCAACCATAAATAGCCCAAACAAGAGACCCCCATGGCTGTGCCCTGATATCCACAACAACACCCCCCTCCCTAAAAAAAAAAAAAACCACACCGCCCTCCAAAAAGCCAATATTTGGCCCAAGTGGGTATCCCACCTCTGCTAGTGCAAAACGGCAAGGAAAAAACAAGGCAAATTTACCAAGTAACCCCTATGAAGGCAATGCATAAGGGTGAAGTGCACCCCCAGCAACTTCCAAACGTTGCAAGAGTGCACAAAGAAATGGTCCACCAGAACCATTACATCCTACCAAAGTGGTTTAAATGTTTATATACTTGATGTATAAGAAATATACTTGATGTGCACCTTTTGTTGTGATTTATCTATTCTTTACTATTGAACATCTGGATTGCTTGATTAAATGATTGATGATATGATGGTTGCAAGAGTTAATTTCAAATAATTTTGTTTTGCAAGTGGTGCTGAAAAATATAAAATATTATTATGTCATTGAACATATACAAGATTAATGATTTAGTTGTCTCTTGTGGCCATTTGTTTGGTTTAACAAATGTGGGGATGATCCAGATTAGATATATTTTTATAGTTTGAGAAAATCAGAGTTTGATTTTTAAATCAGAGAAATCTTATATAGATTTTGTGGCTATTTCTTTTAAAAATTATCTCTTATTTCTCAAAATTAGTATTGATTGACCTCCTGCAGAGCTAGATCTTGGGGCTGCTAATTTTATTTTAATTTCCTATGTTAATGTCAGTTTGATTGTTGTAAAAAAGAAAATCAATTGTGCATTTTTTTCAACCAGCATTTTGGGGGCTTTGGGTGTTACAACATGAAGGCCCATCATCAACAATTTTAAAGATTTCTAAATTTTTGTAAATTTTTTGTCCATTGTTCCAATTTTCTTTGATTTTTTATAATGTACACCAGTTGAATAAACTTTGAAATGTGGCATTTGAAATTTTTATAACATCATTCAATTAGTCATTGTTAGTTTGTGTCACTCCCACAAATTTTGTAACAAAACTCTATTTTTTTTGTATGAATCGAGGACAACTTTTTAGTCATGGGGATATGATGAAGAATAAAAATGTTTCTGCAATTGGATGTGATGTTGTAGATGATACATCACAACCTATGATGTTATGTCATTGATGCAACATTTCATAGTTTGTTTTGCCTATAAATATGCACTTACCAACTGCATTTCAGACATCACTCAATCAGTAGGTAGCCAAACCGTATTAGTTTGATTTCTTGTTTCTTGTAGCAATCAGTGAGTACCTACAATGTGGATTTGAGTCAATTGTCTGGAATCTTATTTTAGTGGATTGTACTTAAACATAATTCATGACAGCAATAAGATCAAGATTGATTTGCTTCCATTGCAACATTCTGACATAGTTTAGATTTACTGTTTTCAGCATTTAATTTCTATTGTTATTTTATCATTTTCCTAGCATAATGTTAACATTTCCAGCATAAAATAATTACATGGTGGAATGAGCACAATCAAATCTCAAGTATATCATGCATAAACTTGATAATCCCAATAGTGGTCTGCTTGGTACACCCAGTAGTGTGGATGCTTGGTAATCCCAATAATAGATGCATATGTCTAGGACATGACAGTAGATTAGGGAATCAGACACTCACTGCCTTATGCTATTATAGGATTCAATTCTTGTTTTAAATTAATTAGAAAATTAAATATTATTTTCTTATTTTACTTAGCTTAGACTATAGCCACTACAACATTACAATCATATGCCTTGGTTAAACTTAATGATATATGACAAGGGCCACTACAAGTCCAACTAGGAAGATGACTTGTGATCACCTCATGAAACTAAATGCTATTGCTAGCCCATCCATGGATTATGAGACAGTTTACCATGATGCTTGTAGATCATATAGTTGAGCATTGGGCATACTCACTGCTCATTACCTAGAACAAGTTATTGCAATATATGGGAACCATTTTGGAGATATACATCTTTCTTTTCACCTAGAACAAGTTCATTTGTATATAGTTACTTCAATGGATTATACACAGCTAATGACTACAATATCCACTACACCTAATAAATCAATTCTCTACCATCAGCAACTTTAAACACATGTATGCTTACTACCTTCGATATTGCAAGAATCCACTAAGAAGAAGTGGGTGTGTTTCCTTCTCTTAATTGGCTCATCAAATCATGTCAACAATTCTTGGCCTAATGGTAAGAGTCTTGACTTGATAATCCTAGATCATAGGTTTAATTCCAGTATACAGAACTAAGTTATAAATTTAAAATTAAAAAGAAAAAAGTTTTGCAAAAGAAATTTTGAAACTGATCCAATAAATCTCAGGGGTCGTAGTGGACATAAGTAAAACTTCAGTTTCAATATTTTTAATCCTAAGCACATACACATGTTAGATAAGAAGCAAGTATTGGGAAAGTTATAGTCAAATGTGGAAGGTAAGAAAAAATTTTACTTAGAGGCAATCAACTAGAGTTGGAAGTTTCTTAACTTCCAGCTACAATTACAATAAGATCTTGTAGCTTCATTAGCAAGCTTTGTTTAAGTTTACATCAACTTAGGAAAGAAAGTGGCAGATAGATTAACCTCCCCAGAGAAAAATGCACATGTAGGTTATGTTAGATAGGAGCTATTTAGAATGAGGAGCATATTTTTCTTAATTGTCCTTTGACTAAACATCTTAGAGAAAAGTATATGATTGTAGCAAAATGTTGGTATGATCTATTTTTGTTGCATCTAGTGGGGCTTAGCAATTTTTCTGAATCTATTTTTATTTTCCATAAAATGAATGTACTCTGTCCAATAGATCTTTTTTAGTCTTCAAACATAATAATCTTTAATTTCAGTTTTCAGTTTCAATTCTGATAACAATAACAAACAGAGCAACAGAAGTCTTATCAGCCATTCCAAAAGTGGCTAAATGCATCCTCTTTGATTAGCAACGACCAGTGTATACACTATACTTTTATTCCTTCAACATAAACCATCATCTTGAAGATAAGATTCTACCATCATTACTTTGTAAAGAATATCTCTAAGTCCCTATGTAAGTCCTAACCTTTTAGCAATATAAGTAAGCAAAGTACTTTAAAGCATTCTCAAGCAAAGTAGTTTGAAGCAAATTATTCTCAAAAAGGCCCCTATGTCCCTGCATATGACCCTGAAGTAGCGTTAAAGAAAACCCAAGAGTCTGCGTGTTCAAGAATATTAAGAGATTGTGTCTTTGTAAGATCAATTTTTTGTTGCAATAATATCCTTTAAATGTGAGGTTCAAGGCATATCAAGTATTTTATTTCTAATTTTAGGATGTGTTATTGGATAGCTTGGGTAATGTTGACTCCATGGTGTAGTGCAGGTAGCAGTTTGTTGAGTCACTCGTGAGAGTTCCAATGGCAATTTTTAAAACAGAAGAATATGAATTTAATAAGAAGCTAAGAAAAATCATGAGATATTATCTCAACAGAAGAATTCTGTAAATAAGGATGCCTTTGTAATCTTTCCTAATACAAAACTTACTGCGCATTATTCTGATCGTATTTACAAGTGGGAACTAATCTCGTTCTTTTGTCAAAATTAGTGAGATAGATCTTCATGTTAAGGCAAAAGAGCTTCAATTCTCATTTCTTCCAATCTTTTACAACCAAGGATCTTGAGGCATGGACAACTAAAGGGTTCTCATATATTCATCCATTCCCATTTCTCATATTAATTCCAAATGCTGTTCTGGATTTGCCTCTTTCAAAGGTATCTAAAAGATCAAAGGATAGAAATTAACTTAGTGGTCACAGGTTCGATTCCACTAGGCAGCACTGAGTAATAAATTTTATAAAAGAAAATCTATAAAAGGAATTCTGAAACCAGTCTAATAAATTTTATAAAAGAAAATCTATAAAAGGAATTCTGAAACCAGTCTAATAAATTTTATAAAAGAAAATCTATAAAAGGAATTCTGAAACCAGTCTAATAAATTTTATAAAAGAAAATCTATAAAAGGAATTCTGAAACCAGTCTAATAGATTCAAGGGGTGTAAGTGGATGTAAGTAAAAATTTCTGTTTCAGTTTGACTAATACAATCAAGTCTACTTGGAAATTTGCCGAAACAATTAAGCCAAGCAATGGTACAAGTAAATCACTTCAGATTGATATCTGTGGTATATGTAGGAGAAGCATCTCGACCACACTATGTACAAAGCCAAAACAATAATGTGCTTTGTCATTCACTTTTTCTTTTGCAATATACTTTTTAGCATATATTATAAATTTTCATGCATTAAACATCTTTTTCTCATACATAAATTTTCTATACTCAGCTTCCTGTAATGAAATGTTCACGGGAAATTTATACTTCTGCTGTGAAAAATGCTCAAGCATGTAAATCGCTGTACAGAATGCTATGCTTAATGTCAAAAATTC
The DNA here is from genome assembly GCA_015680685.1 of Gnetum montanum. Lineage (NCBI taxonomy): Eukaryota > Viridiplantae > Streptophyta > Gnetopsida > Gnetales > Gnetaceae > Gnetum > Gnetum montanum. Next base: position 69,865 of record MNCI01005936.1, read on the forward strand.
TCAGACATACATTGTTGCAAATTTATGCTCACAAGCTCCTGTAAATACAGGAGAGACGGCTTTACCTAGTTATATGCAAGAGCCCACCCTTGTATTTTAGATGCAAGCATTGCTCTTAAGGCAACAGACCACAAGCCCTGTTCCATCCAAGGGATTTAATTTCCATATTTGTTCATGTCTTGGAGTTTTTTCTCTGTTTTTTTTTAAGAGAGAGAGGGAAGGTCAAGAATATATTACAGCTACAAAAACAGATTAGATACAGTTGAGGTGGCAGAGACTCCCCACAAAAAAGGGGGAGGAAAACCCCCCAGAAAAGCATACAAGGGATGAAAACCCCCAAGTGGAAAAAACAACCCCCAATAACAGAAAATGAAAAAGGCAGAAACAGTGTCCCACTGCAGGGGATAACCAACAAATGCATTCAACAACTAGGCTGCAGGGCCCCCGTTCTCAAAACCCCATCCCAAAAACCCAGTGGACTGCACCATACACCCTTCTTGAAATTTTATGAACCTTATCATCATATGGGCTGAGGAAGCCTGATGAAGGGGCAATGTGGCCTTTCCTGCATGTGGGCAACATCTAAAATAGCCTTGTGATGTTTAGAGGCCACAAAAGCCACAGCCTCCTGAAAGTCTTTGTATTGGTCTTCCCTCAATTGTTGCTCCTCAGCCCCCAAATTTCTAGCTTTGTCAGGGTGAAGCCTACTGAAAATCATGTGAATGAACCTGCGTAGAGCAGCCCATGCTACATTACAATTTGTACCCATAATCATGTATGGGGACCTCCCTATACATAGCAATCGGCAAAAGTTAAAGTCATGGGCGGCATCTTAATTAATTCTCATCTGTTGCTCCTCCAACCACACCCAAGCATGCTGCTCCTCCTCATCTTCCTCTCTCTTGAGATGCTCTTGCTCCTCCCTGTGCAAGTCCTGCTTGATCTGCACATGGAGTTGCTCTTCCAACGTACTTCTAAGGGCAACATCCCTCAACTCCCTCTAGCATTTCTCCTCCTCAGCAACCTCTTTGCATCACAACTATTTCATCCTTGCTAGCTCTTTCTGCTCCTGCCTCAACAACTTGGCCTCCCATCTAGCCTGCTCCTTTGCCTAAACCCTAGCTTCAATCTCAGCAGTGGCCCTCAAAAGATCTTCATCAAACTTCGACTGCAGCTCCTAGTGGATCTGCTCCTTTGCATGCAAAAGTTGCTCTTAGAGGCTTGATTGTTGGTCCATTGCAGAGCCCTACTAGTCAAAACGCTCTCCTGCCCATGTTGTACTGCCCAGCTCATCCAACATCACAGAAGCAGAAGAGGAAGAAGTGCCCTCCTGCGTTGTCCTTTGTCGTTTACCGTGTAAGAGGAGGGTTTGACTGGTGTCGGCCCCAATGGCTGCACAGCCCTCCAAAGGGCAAGGATAAGGCTAGAATGGTGACCCTAGCGCTCCTGTCTAAGGGAAGCTAGGAAGAACTTAGCAAGTTGACCTATCTACCCAACTTCAAGCAACGGAGAGAAGCGAAATTGATCCCCTACAACTTCCACACATTGCCAGACTAGATAAAATAGCGTTCTACCAACTCCACCACATGTTGCCATAATTATGGGAGGGCAGAGTTGGGCACTTGGCCACTCTCCATTTTTGGCACCGGCCCATTAAAGAAGCTCTTAGCATCCTTCAAACCACACCCCATGGGCAACCCCACCTCACCCATCACTGACAAACCCAAGTATCTTGTAGTGGCTAACTCTATAAGGTCAATGTGAACCCTACGAAAGATAGTAAAATCCCCTCTCCACCACCAATAACAAGGGGCATCTAAAAGATCAAGCTCCCCCACAAGCAGGGGAAGAAGGTCCCCCCAACCCACTTGCACTACCATGCTCCACAGCACTTGGTTGTTACAAAATCCATCACAGTCCAACTCATACTTGGGAGTAACCCCCATTGTTGCAATAGCCTCCTTCCACAGCCACCCAACAAGCAAAGAAATTTACGACAAATGTCAAAGTGGCGTAGCCTAGAAAATCCACTCATTCTGAGCATGCCAAAGCAACCATAGCACTATAGTAGCTGGGGTGTTGTCATGGAGTTGTGGTTGCAAAACACCTGATGTCCTCCAAATAGCGATGGTGAAAGGACAAAGGTAAGTAAAGTGCTATAGAGTTTCAACAACAACGTGGTAGAAGGGGCAAGTGGTATTAATTGAGAGGTTGCAATCCCATAGTAAAGTTTGAACTAGGAGTTTGCCTTGGTAAATGAGCCAAAGGAGCATTTAATTTTATTTTGGTAATCATCCCCTCCAGACAATCCACCAGTCATGGACTGAGAGATACTTGCATTTAATGACTTCCCACAATTGAACATTTGTCAGCACCCACTGGCCAACCCTATGTGCATAAGTGCATAGGTTCGACCAAAGGCAGAAATCCCACAATCCCATAATCCATGGTTAATACTTGTTGCTTAGGATGGCCACCTATTTCGCTTGACTCCCATTGTTTTGCATGAACTAGTTGAGAAGTCCCAGATATCCCATCAGGATGGCATCCTCAAAAGCCACCATCCCCAAACCCCCCATAGCCTTCAGCCGAGCCACCTTCTCCCAACAGATAAGATGCATTCAATCCCCTCCTTTCCCTCCCAACCATATAAAATTTCGAATAATTTGATCCACTTTCCTAATAACTCCTTTCAGGGGTGCTGTGACAGAGGCAACAAATTTAGCCATGGCAAAGATAACAAACGAAGCAAGAAACAATCTCCATTTCATAGTAAGAAAAAGTGAAGTTCAATGTTCCACTCTTGACTGTATCCTTTGGATTAGCTAAGTCCAGGATGAATTCCTACTCCAAGAAAACATGGGGATCCCTGGCTAGGACTTGTGAAGCAGCCCTTACATCATCCCCAACATATGGAAAATTTTCCCTTTTACTGTCACCTTCGTACAAAAGAAATACACCACAAAGTTTTCCCAATTAATTGCAAGGCCAACCTCCTATGACATTCTGTTAAGAGCTCTAGCAATAGCTTTAGCTTGGAGCACAACCGCCTTGGTAACCAAAATTGTATCATCTGCATAGTGTTTGACTATGCATGTGACCCACTTAATGTTCAGCCCTCTAACCCCTTCTGCTTTGTAGTAAAGATTCATTGTATCCATAGCAATCATAAATAGGTAAGGTGAGGGGATCACCTTGATGTAACACTTATGCAAGGAGGAAAACATGCAAATGTGACCATTGATGTGAAAGGAGTAGGCCCCCATGGCCTAAAGGTTTATACTTAAATTAACAAACTTTGGGTGAATTCCTTTCTTGAGCATAATGTTTCGAAGAGAGCCCCAATACACAGTGTCAAATGCTTTGGCAATATCAAGTTTGATACACATACTTGGAAACTTGGCTTTCTACATAGAATGCATTACCTCCTATAGAAGCAATATCTAGTCCTAGATATATCTCTCCTTCACAAAGTTAACCTATTGGGCACCAACAGGGGATGGCATCAATGGTTGACGACACTTGACAAGGATCTTTGTGAATAGCCTGAGGAGGGTATAAAGACCTCTATGGGTTAGAAGTACATTGGTTCAGTAGGGTTCAAGATCTTTGGTATGAGTACAATCCTTGAGCAATTAATCTCATGCCTAACTTGCTCCCATTTGAGCATGAGATTGAAGGCATCCACAATATTATCCCCTAGGATATCAAATAATTCTCTGAAGAACTCAATTGGCCAACCATCCAACCCTATGGCTTTAGCTATTTTCAATGAGGACATGACTTCTAAAAGTTCCTCCTTGGTGATGGGAGCGATGAGCCTATCATTATCCTCCTCCCAAACAAGCCTCTGAAGGGGGATGGAGATAGGGAGGGTGGTGGGGTGTTCTCCCCCCAATCCATATGTTGGACCAATATTGTTGTATAACCTAGGCAATGTTGTGAATGTCATGTACTAGGTTTCCCCCTGCAAAATAGCATGAATCCTTTTGGCCTCATTGTTAGCCTTTGCCATGACAAAAAAGAATCTTGTGCCCCTATTGCCATCCTTAAGCCATTTAACATGTGCTATTTCTCTCCAGTATTGTTCTTCTTCCTCTACTAGCTACTACAAGCTAACAAGAAGATCATACTCTTCCTCGTCCATGAACTCTCCACCTACCTTTCTAGCCTAGATGTCCAACAGTCTTTGTCATAGGGCAACTTGAGGGGCTTTAAAGGTGTACTTGTCATTTATCTGCACATTCCAAATTCCCTTTTAAGCAAAGCAAGCCCATGTTTTAGGAACTCCAACAGATCAGCCTAAGAGGGGTGGTTTCCCCAAATATCTGACACCAACTAGTGGAGCCATGGTTTAGTCAACCATGTCTATTCAAGCCAAAAAGGGGCAGGCCCTGACCAATCCAATGAGCGTACAACACAAACAAGTGCCTTGTAATCTGAGGCTCTATTCTTGTGACCTGTCACTGAGATTCCATGGGTAAGAAACAATCCTATACTAACCCATACCTTGTCAATTCTAGACAAGATGTGATCAGACCCTTTCCTTCTAGTACTCTAGATGAAGTGGTAGCCTTTGATGTCCACATCCACCATGTCGAAAGTCCAAATGCATTGCAGAAACTCCTAGCTCCCTATGGAGGGGGACCATAGTCTCCACCAGTATTTTTCCACACATAAAGGTGCTGATTGAAGTTGCCTATCAGTACCCAAGTATGACAATTCAGGATCTAGTTTGCAATCCTATGCAACTCCTATAATTAGTTACCCCAGTCCTGGGGCTCTTAAAAATTTGTAATCCAGAGGCCTTGTCAGGGTAAGAACATTGTGATACTCCACGTAGAAGTGTCAACAACATCAAATGATAGCTTGGAAAGGATTGCCATACCCCCTACCCTACCATAACAATCCAAGAAGCATGAGTGACATCCCTACCAGCACAAAACACTACATTGTGTGGTGTGGAGCTTAGTCTCCTAGAGACACACCACAATACATTCTTTTGCATGCATTAATTCTTCCAAGGTACTTCTTTTGTAGGGGGTACCATGTCCCTTGCAATTCCACAACAAGATCTTCATGGTATACTAGTATACCGTTTCTTGTAGAACCCTTTTAGGTTGGCTTCAGTTCCCAAATCAATATCATATTGTGTCTTCTTAGTCTGCATTTCTTGGCTGGTTGGCCACCCCACCCTCTAGTCTCTATCCTTACCGAAAATTCCTAATCTTCATCCCTTAGGATATGGCAAGCATTGAGCTCCATAGCCAACATGGTAGAATTGTGCACCATTGAAATCCAATCCTTGAGTAGTAGAAGCTCCACCATCGGGCAAGGAGGAGTGTGCTCCATCATCGCATCATCATCTTGACTCCAAGGCAGGAAAGAACAGCCCCCAAAGGTAAGCCTAGGCTTATCAAGCTCAACGTGTGACAGCCCCAGCAAGAGGCTAGGGAGGGGTAACCAGAGAAACCCAACCCTTCTTTCTCATGAGCATCCAACCATTGACAGGCACAGCCAACTTTGGTTTAGTCTCTCTGGGCATACCCTACAATCCTTGATGCCATAATTTCCTTTGTCGTAAATTCCACATGGCCTCAAGGGCCTGGCCTGAGAAGGGCCAACACGTCCACTAGGACATTCTCATATTCAATGGTTAATTTCTCTTCTCCAAAGGGTAAGTCCAAAAGGACCTCCTAGCGGAGATCATATGCAAATAACAACCTCCAAACAAAACCTAGCAAAACCCATCCGTTCTTTCAACGCTGTAAATTTATCAAAGGTAATAAACTCGTTGAAGAAGCCCACAAGCATCTCTAAGAAATCCATGAGAGTCTGTGTTTTTCTATTTTTAATCAAAATGAAAATCTGGTTTCTATCATTGCTTGGTCACTACACAAACATTGAAGTGTATATCATAACAGTCATAACAAAAATTTATTAGGACATTTAGTAAGGGACATTTTTTTCAACTAAAGCCCTTTCTAAATTTTTCTGAATTCATCCACTTGTGTAAAATTTCAAGTCATACTGAAAAGGCAATTCAAATTGTTTGCTAGAACATCTGAGATTTGATTTCCCACTAGAATTCATACAAAATGCTTGGTATTAATGCCAGCCAAATCCACTACATTTAAAGCAACCTATGTTTTATCGAGAAATCAATTTGAATGCTTCTACATATACCCCACAAAAGTGAAATTCAGTAAAATACGATTTAAGATTTCACATTCTTGATTATATAAAGGACGGGTATTCACAACATTCATTCCTCAGCAAATGAGAAAATCCCTTGTCGGGATCTTGCCTTTAAAGGATCTTTTCAAAATGATATGGACACATGGTGCAATTATTTCACGTCTCTAATTCTTAAAATCATTTTAGACTTCATGTTGATGACTTGTGCATAGGCTGCCTTCAGAGTATAATTTTTTCTATTCCAAGTAACACCTATGTAGGTTTGAGCTCACAATACTTTATAAACAAAGGTTAAATTTGTTGACGAGCCCTACAAGTGAGTTATGAATTAGTAATTATCAGAGGATTATGAAAGCATAGCCCATTAGACTTATACTTGCATTTCATTAATGGATCCATGGTTTATACCCTGTGTATAATTGTTGTACCAACTTACCTAACAAAACAATATTGAAGCACAATAGATGGTGCACTTCCAATCCTCTTCTTTTCCAAGGCTGCAAATTTCATCCCAACTGATAGTATGCACGCTTCTATACATATTCAAATACTTAGGAATGTTCTTTCTATCCATTCAATCTGGTCAATTATGGTTTTAGATGCTTCAAAACACATCAGGTATAATGACAATGATTGATGGGTTGGTTTGATAAGCTGAAGTCTCCCAACTTTTAATAACATTTTAGTTTGCCAACCTCTAAACAGTTGTAAAAATTTCAAAGGAATTCTTCCCACATCTACATACCTATCCAACTGGAGCACAAAGGAAGACCCAAGTTCTTTTTTGGAAGACTAGCAATAAAGCATCCCAAAAATCTGTTATACTCTTGCTCCTTTGTTTTAGGAATACCAAAACAATATAAATTACTCTTTGTTTATAATTATTGGACAATGTGCTTTTGACCAATGGTAAGCAAAAATTTACAAAGTATATCACAAACATGAGTTAAGCTTCTTATCTTATCAGCATGCCTATCACATACCAATGGTAACATAAAATTACATTTTAGTTTTCGTAAACCTACAATGCGGTATAGCTACTATCTAAGCTACTTAATGGGATACACAAAAGGAAAAGGCATCATTCTTACAGGAATGATTTCAAGATTGTTCTCCAATGCCAGATAAACATTTGCAAGAGTTTGGGCTTCTATTCCCTGGACAACAAAATAAAAAAGAAACACCCTTGCAATTACTAATGCTTATTTCTATCATAAAACATACAAAAATAAAAATAAAAATAAATAATCATTGGGAATAATAGTAACATCGTGTTAAAAGGAGTCTCTGCTTCTAACAATCTTACCAAACAACTCATAAACATGCTTTTCACAAGTGACCATGATTGATTTCAAAATGTTAATAAATAGTTTTAATATATTTATGTTGACAAAGTACCTGAGATGCATCAACAACTAGAAGAGCTCCCTCACATGCAGCTAGAGACCGAGAGACCTTTAGAAACACATATGAAAAAAAAATTAATCAAAGCTTTTCTAACTTTATTCCACAGCATTAACATGTATTAGTTAATATTATATTCCACTCTTCAATACCAGAGCATCTACCAAGATAAAGCTAGTAAGAAAATGACAATACTCTAAGGTGTGCCGCAAGAGCTAAAATAGGTATGTTGAGATGCAAAAGAATGCTCATACTGAGGAACTTGACCTATGAATCAAGTTGGAGGAACCTGACCCATGAATTTTTATTTTATTTTATCTAAATGTGATGCATTGCTCTTCTTAGTTTAAAATAGTAGAGTATAAGTACCCTCTCCATGGCTGTAGAAAGGTCACGTGATGACCTTTCAAGGCTCGTAAGATGATGGGAAAATTCACATTGTTGATGACCTAAAAAAGAAGTGCCTTATTTGATTATGTGTTCTGGACTGCCCTTATCATGAATCTATTTTGAAAATTCTTTCCTTACATCTTATGACAATTCTAAATGATAAAGAGAGATATTATGCTGAAATGTTTTGTAATTATCAAGAGGAATTGAACTTGAGATCTAGCAAAATCTAAACTCTGAAATATCAAAATTGTTGATTTAGGAATTGAACTTGCAAACTGTGAATATACATATATTATTGATTTTTTTTATAGTGATCATGAAGAGAATTGAACTCATGACTCATTGCTGAAAAAAAAAAGAGAGAGAGAACTTTAAAAAGAAAAGAATACAAACAGTCCCCAAGAAGTCAGTTATAAGAAACCATCCATTATCCCTTACTCCACCTACAAACAGGGAGAGGATAAGAGCAAAAAAAAAAAACACAAGGCAAAAGTAGTTGAGCAAAACGAAAGAAAAAAGGGATACAACAACAAGGAGTGTGGCTGGGAAGGGAAAGAAGATTGTGGCTGCTACAAGAGATAGCAAGGAGAAAGAAAACAAGTGCGGCATAGAAATCCAATATTCTGATAATTCCTCCTAGTAAGCAAGATATCTAAGTAGAAGGTATAATGATCCATCTCTGTCATGTTTGATAATGGCCAGCAAGGGCTGCTTTTCTCAAACTTCTCTCTTCTTGCTTGTCTAACCACCTTCACAATGCTTATATGAAAATATCAAGATTGTTGTTGTAAGCTTAGATTTTTGAAACCTTTATTACCTTTTTTTGGATCTCTTAGCCTATCCTTTGGACTCTCACACCTAAATGACTTTGATGAAAGTTGTTTCTGTAATGATTCAAAAACACCCATAATGATTTGGGGCATTTTTAGCAAAAGATTGCCAACAAGGGCCAAGGATCCCTAATATGAGGATTGGTACCACTAGCAGAAAGTGAGAGTATCCTTGGGCCCATGGATAATTGTGAATATTTTAAAATTGTTGAATTCTTGGATTTTGGTTGGAATTTGGTTGATGAACCCTCCCCCTTTGAATGCATAAATCTTAGATTTGAACCTTGAATTATAATTTTTTTTCCTGCACCTTCTCAAGTCTGATTTTGATATCTTTCTATAAGTTGATGGAGTGGGGGAAAACCTAGGATGTTAATTTATGGTTGTGATCTATTTATTCTCTGCTATTGAACATATGAATTTCTTGATTAAATGGTTACTAGTAAAATGGTTACAAGAGTTAAATTCGGATCTTGTTTTTGTGTGTGGCTGGAAATTATAAAATATTATTATGTAATTGAGCAAATATGAGATTATTAATTTATCTGCTTTTGTGGTCATTTCTTTGGTTTTCAAATGTGCAAATCATCCTGATTAAATATTTCTTTTTAGGTTGAATAATAAAAAGTTTGATTTTTTTTTAATCTGATGAATTTGCACATATATTTTACTATGGCTATTTCTTTATAAAATTATCTCTTAATTCTTAAAATTAATATTGAATGACCTGTTTCAAAGCTAGATAGGTGCTGTTGATTTCATTTTAATTTTATAGTTTGATTGTTGTAGAAAGAAAGCTACCTAGGCATTTTCTTTTTGCAACTAGCTTTCTTTCTAGGGGGGCTTTGGGTGCTAGCTCTTGCTCCCTATGAATGGGTATTACATGTCCTAAAGAAAAAATTAAAAGTCTTTATCAAGTCGAAGCTCCCTAAGGTAGGAGTCAAGCTAAGGAATCAGAAATTACAAGAAGACTACTAAGCTTGCCATCCAAGACTTATTACATGAATACTGCACAAGTGTTAAAAGAATTATTAATTCATAATCAAAAAATTTTGCATGAGGGATATGTGGTTTTCTTGTTTCACTCTATCAACAATTGCTCATAACCTTCTATGTAGAGCCCTACTTATGTACATGTGACCTTAACAATTAATATACTATGTGCTATGTGGGCCTTGGGAGCTTAAACCCCATGCACATGAGCCATTTTTCACAACAATTGTTAACATTTTCTTATGTTTAACCACTTTTGGTAACAATTATCGAAGAGAGAGAGCATGCAATTGTTAACTCTGATGTTTCCAATTTTGCATGATCCGTAATGATATTGAATATTAATTACCATGTTGTTGAGCTAAATTTTTAGCATGACATTCCCAATTTGCAATTTTCTTTATCTTATGTTCACCTGCATTACATCCAAAGACAGGTTAAATTTAATTTAATTTTTTTAACTGCAATTTAAAGAATGTTAATTGCAATTTGTTTAACATTCTTATCAGAACAGTTGGCAATTAATTATTAACAAGAAGCATGTGCTATGCCCAAAACAAATTGTCATCCAAAGTTAACATGATGACAATCAATTGTTATTGAAAGTCTACTCATGTGTGAGGCCTCAAGCACTCAGCAGTGGAATGTCTTAGGTCAGTTTAGAATGACAGTGAGTCAATCGTGAGTTTGGAGTAGGATGTGGGGGCTGATTTTGTCTAAAATGCAAGCAAACTACGAGTCACAATGGGTCACCATAGCTACTGCAAGTTGACCATGGGTTGCAGCAAATGTAAATATGCTTCTGATTTCTGATGCAGGTTGAAAGCATGAGAGCTGTGGGTCATAGTAGACACCAAATTCTCAAGAAGACTGCAAGTCACAATCAAAAACAGTGTGAAATACCACAAGTCACAGTTTGATTAGAGATTTTCACAAGAAGAGCCACAAATGGACAGCAAGAAATAAAGGAGGTTGCAATCAAGTCATGGTGACTGCAATGCCACAAAAATGAAAACAGATCAGACTTTGAAATTCAAATTTATGGGCATCTATTGGCCTAATCCTTCATACATAAGCTACAAAACATCAAAAGCAACACAAAATTTCAAAGCAAACATCCATGCAAGTCAATTCAAATACCTAGGGTTGATCTTCCTTTGATCATAAAATATAAGAAAATGTGAACAAATTCTTCAACCGCTCACTTGGAGGTCTTAGATCTAGAACAAAGATGTCTAGAACCATTATCAAATGCCTTCTAACATCATTTTTCCCTTCAGTTAGCTTCATGCAAATAATTTTGATTGAAATTGTAAAATCAAACAAGGATTCTAAGAAGATCCACAAGAATCCCTTAAAACCCTTGCAAGATCAGATGAAATTGAGTTGATATTTTGTGAAATTGTAATGAAATACTTCAAATATAATCTCCAATATGTAATTCAAACATCAAACTTCTTAGAATTCATGGATCTAAACAAATGAGCTGAGAAATATTGTGACACACCTTGGGAACATATAAAATAGATTGTGAAATGAGAAATGATTGTGAAATAACTGTAAAATCTGAAATTGATTGTGAACAATTGTGAAATTTGATGCGAAATGACTATGAAAATCTGGGCTACAATATGATCTATGCTATGACCCCCTCTTTGAAATAACAAAGAAAACAAGAAAGAGCTTAAGGCTTAAGAACTTCAGCACAACGGACTTCTTCTCCTTCTCCATTGATTGGAAGGAGAGCACAATAACAAAGCAATGAGCTTTAACACAACAGCCTCACATCAAGTTTGAATTGAGAGCCTTGGGCTTTTTTATAGTTTTGAAGAAGGGGACATATAACATAAAACCCCTTTCTCACTTTTGTCCTTATGCTAACATGAAGTTTTAAAACATAAAACTTCATGAACTTTTACATCTAACTCCTAACTTACTTTGACAAACATAAAAGTGAACATAACAAAAGACTAAAACAAGCCATAAAACATAAATATCATAGCATGTGCCTTGAGGGATCAATACCATTTCTAGACTATACTCAACATTCCCTACTTTAGATTGGAAATTGGATTTAGAATCGTAACATTTCAAGTTTGGGGATATCATCTTTGTTCCTTGTTGACTTTTGAGCACCCAATCATCCTCATGGAATAATCATATACGTAAGCCTGTAATGGATTTTTGAGCACATCAGCAAGATGATCAATGCTTTGAACATGAGTGGGCTTCACAATGCCCTCCTTGACCTCATTCTTTATAAAATAAACTTTGATCTCAAGGTATTTAGACTTTTTGTGAATAGCATGCTCATTTGACAACTGAATTGCAATAGTGTTATCAACCATCATTTTTATGGGCAAATTGATTTCAAAGCCCAATTGTGTAAACAACTTCTTTATTTGCAAACATTCAACCATTGAATTGAATTCAGCCTCACATGAAGAGAAGCTCACACCAGTTTGCTTCTTTGTCTTCTAGTACATTGGATTTGGCCCATGGAAAATGAAACAATAGGAGGTGGAATTCCTATAATCCACATCTCTACCCAAATTTGCATCACAAAAGGCATGAAAGTGTTTATCTCCCTTGATGGATTTTATGCAAAAATCAATGGTTTCCTTCACATACCTTAGACAATGTTTCAATGCATTCAATTGGGACTATCTTGGCTCTTGCATGAATTTATACAACAACAATGTAGCAAATTCCAAATCTAGCCTGCTATGACATAAAATCTAAAAGTGAGTCAATCATACCTCTATACAAAGTAACATCTACAAATGGTGTTTCATCCTTTCTTGAGAACTTCATGTATTGAGGAAGTGAAGTGTCTGCAATTTGTGCTTCAGCCAATCCATACTTTTCTACAATGGCTTATGCATATCTAGATTGGTGCATTTTCAAACAATCTTCTTCTTGGTGAATTTGAATCCCAAAAAAATATTTTATGACTCTCAAGTCCTTTATTTCAAATTCCTTCTTCATATCACACCTAAACTTTTCATTCAACTTCTCACAAGTAGCCATAAAAACAAGATCATGAACATAAAGAGAAATCATTGTGAAATCAAAGCCGAAGTCGACACTAGAACCACTGTGGCAAGCGGTGGTGGTTCTGGTGGACCGCTTCTTTGTGCATTCCGGGAACGCTTGGAAGCTGCTAGGGGTTCACTTCACCCTCATGTGTTGCCTGCGTAGGGAGTACTTGGTCAATTTGCCTTGTTTTTTCCTTGCCGTTATGTGCCGATAGAGGCAGGGTACCCATTCAAGTCTTATATTAGCTCTGTGGAGGGGAGACCAACATGCAGCCACAAGGGTCCCCTGTCCAGGCCATGTCTAGTTGGAGATGATCGAATTGTGTTCCTCTTGGGGTGGTAGACCTTACCTCCGGGTCAGAGAATTTCAGTAAGCTAGAGGGGAAAGGGGGGGGATCTATACTTAGAGGGGGTTTCGAGGGATGACTCAGGGGCACGCCCTTGCACCTCCTTGAACAAAGGAAGGATAGGTTGGCTACGACATTTCCAAAGGAGGTGGCGGATGTGGGGGGTGAGGATTCCCCCCCCCCCCCCCACCCTGGGTGCATGAGGTGGTGGCACTGCCAAGGGAAGAGGAACGGGTGCTTTGGGAGGCCAAGTGGCACCGTAGGGAGGAGGAGTTCCAACGGAAATTGGAGCTGTTGGAGCAACAACAAGCTAAGGCCACCAAGGAGGAGAAGATCTGTCGAGATCTAGCGGAGGCAACAACTTTACAAGTGTTAGAGGTGAACCTCCAACAACGTATTAGGGAGGAGTTGTTGGAGGAGGCGCAACTCCAAGAGGCACAAGAGCAGGAGGCACAAGAATGCCTAGCACTGGAGGAGCAAGAGGTGGCCTAGATCCAACAACAACTAGATCAGGTGCATGTGGACAATGCACAGTCTTGGTTGCATCAAGGGCGTTGCCCCTATGTCATAATGGATATTAGGTGCAACGTGCCCTGGGGAGCACTAAGAAGACACATCAAGATGAGGGGGAAGGAGCTACATCCAGATGGAAAAGGGGATGTAGCAAAATGTTTGAGAGAAAGGCAGAAGCATTTAAGGACTTTCAATATGCTGCAATGTTCATGAACACAAAATAGCATATGGCTATTCTAGATGCCATACATGGCCTTGAGCGAAATATCTGCCGTTGCACGCAGCTTCCTTATTGTTTATAGAAGGGTTGGGGTTTTTGGGGTCCACGGGTCATTGAGTTTTGGTTTTGTCTATGTGATTCGAATTTGACAGGGCCAGGGCTATCTGAAGAGCCCGGGGGGGTGACAGGCTAGCTCGATTTTGTGTTGGGGGAGGAAAGTGGTAATATGGACCCCCTTTGTATTTTGACATGTTTTGACACATTGGGAATATGTTGGGGGTCCAGGGGAGAGGCCTCCCCTCATTTTTGGGGTTGTTTCACTTTCTTGTAACCTTCCTGTAAATTTGCTTTCTGATTAATACATCCCAATTTTTTTCTAGGAAAGAAAAACCCCCTTGTTTAAAATAGAAAGTGGGTTCAAACATGCAACTCTTGTATTCACTCTTCAACAAATAATCATTGATATGGTGGTACCAACCTCTTGGAGCTTGCTTTAGGTCATACAAAGCTTTGTGCAATCTAAAAACTTTATGTTCTTTCTTACCCTTTGACTTCAAAACCTTTAGGCTGAAAATTATAAACATGTTCTTACAATGTGTCATTCAAAAAAGCAGAATTAGCATCCATTTGATATAATTTCATACCTCTATGAGTAGCAAGCGAGACCTTTAGTTTGATGATCTCAAAATGAGCAAGCGATGAAAAATTTTCATCATAATGAACATGTTTTTTCTACTGAAAACCTTTAGCAACATGTCTTGCCTTATGAGTAACAATAGCACCAACTTCATTGAACTTTGTTTTGAACACCCACTTTGTGTCAATCATTTTCTTTCCTTGTGGCCTATCCACCAATTCACATGTTTGATTTTTTTGAATTGCATTCATTTCTTTCTATTTTTTGAAAAAACTTCAGGCATGAAATTAAATTAAACATAGTATGTACAGCATATGAACATCAAAAAGAGGGAGAGAGAATCTCCCCTTGTTCCAAAATGGGGAACGATCCCCCTCCAAACCCCGAACACACCAGAAACCCACTTCAAGGATTCAAGACAAAAATGCCAATACCTGCTAAAGCGCCGGTCTGGGTACGGGTCTCCCGCCTCCCTTGGGAGCTGTGGAACCTCGAATTTCTGCGCCAAATCGCGGATTTCTTCGGGGAGTTCATCGCTTTTGACCGGGTCACCATGTCCATGGAGTGCATGGGCTTCGCCCGGTTCTGCGTTTGGCGCCCGTTGACAAAAAAGGACCTCATCCGGGAGGTGATTCTGGAACTCCCTGGAGGGGAGGAGAAACTCGAGGTGGCATTTGAGAATCTGGAGACGGCGGACGGCCCCCAGCGCTGCCCGGCCACCCAAGGACCCCTACGGGCCGGTTGCGTGCGATGCGGCAAACCTGGGCACCAGGTGGCTACTTGTCGCATGCCAGGCCGGGCGCAGCCAAGACCCCAGCCCCGACAGCTCTTTGAAGGAGGTGAATGGGTCACCATGGGTCGCAAAGGCCGTTTACGCCCGACCTCCAACGCGCCACCCCACCAGAACCCCCCCCCAGAAACAC
>MNCI01005936.1:97168-108994 GCA_015680685.1 Gnetum montanum
GGGGCGGTGGCCTTGGATTTTCGGGACCAAGGGACTTGCCCTTACCCATTGGTGTCTTGATGCACATCAAGATCCAGATCTGTTTTCCATGGCTCCAATTTGGATCTGGGTTTCCAGGATCCCATGGGAGATGTGGATGCCTGTTGTCTTGAGAACGTTAGCAAGCTTCATTACATTTGATAAATCCACAGCATCCCTGTATAGGATGGGATCCATATGTTTCTGTGTTTGGAGGTTTCTTGCACCAAATGATTCAGTGCAAGAGGTAGTCTTAGACTTGCTGACATGAGAGGAGAAACTGCAGGTTGAAAATGAAAACATGGCGACTGGCATTCCTGCGATGCAACGACTCTCAAAGAAACACTATGGAGTGTGCAGAAGGCAAGTCACATGACAGTAGATTGTCAAGCAACACAAAAAACTTAGGGCCAAAAGAAACCTGGGGATGGCTGGACGATTGTTACCCATCAATCGAGAGGGGGGTAGGGAACAACCTTGGGATCTTGTGTAGGGTGCTTCAAATTTGCAGACCCCTATGAAAAGTTCCACAGCGGATCTAAAGGAGAAGGCGGCAATTACAAAGGAGGGTACAGGGGTTCCAGGGGGTGCTCAGGTGGGTATGGGGAAGGCGAGACCCCCCCCCCCCCCCCCCCCCAAAAAACCCACAAGGTGCGCAAAAGAAGGCAACGCCTGGGGAAGGTGAGCAGAAGAAAGTGACGTCAAGCTTGCCTATTCAGGGGGACTCTAGGTCCTTGCAGGAGGCTTTGGCACCTTGTTGTGGGGGGGGAGGGGATGGTGTGTGCAAGGGCAGCTTCCCCCTTAGGAGGATAGGTGTTTATCCTAAGGGGGAGCCTTATGCCTTCAATGTTGAAGATTGCAAGGGGAGGTGCTTCTTTGAAAGGGGCTTTTCCAGTCTTTCCGAATTCGAGCAAGGTCAGAAGACCACCAAGCCCTATGTTCTAGACAAAGAAGACACAAAGGAAGATTGACCTAAGGGTCCAAAAGACCATCTAGGAGGCATACAAAAAGTGTTCTTCTAGAAAACCATGAGAAACTTCTCATGGAACTGTAGGGGACAGGGTAACCCTTACAAGCGCAATACCCTCAAGGAGATTCTGTGCAGGGAACGTTGTGATGTTGTCTGTTTGTAAGAGACCAAACTTCAACAACACAAATTCCATTGGTTATGCTAGCTGGGTTGGCAAACGCACTTTGTGGCCTATTGAGGGACAGCTGAGGGCTAGCCTTCCTATCATGTTGGCCTTTTGAGATGGTTGATGCATCCATGTGGAGCATCACTATTCTTTTCTGCCAAACAGGAATTTGGCTTACAAACTTTTATGGCACATAGCAGCAGAAGGAGCAGCTTACGCAATTGCAACAAATTGCTCCACTAATCTTGGATTGGGGAAAGTGGATTTTAGTCGAGGACTTCAATCAAAGATTGTACATGTGGGAAAAGTCTAACAGGGAACTCAAGAGCCTCTTGGGGCTCAGCCTTTCCTACAGTTCCTAGAAACTAATGGGCTAGTGGAAATGGACATCAGAATCCAAGGAAAGGCAAAGACAAGATCATGAAAAAGATTGATAGAGTTTGGATGGGATCAATCCTAATGAGGGATCGGGGGTGACTGTTCTGGGGAAGGAGTGAGTGGCCTCTAATCACAGGTCGTTGTTGTGCTTGGTCCCCTGGTGTTGGGGGGATCAACACCATTTAGATTTGAAAGATTCTAGTTGACTAAGCCTTGGTTGAGGTCGCTGGTAGAGGAGATTTGGAAGGACTATCCCTCTCCTATTGATCCAAAGAACTTTCTTAAGCATGGATTGACTCTACTAAAACAAAGCATTAGGGCGTTGAAGACTGTAGATAAATATTCTTTTAGGTCCTATCATGGTAAGTTGATGGAGCGTTTAGCGACGTAGGAGTAGAGGCATGATTTGGAAGATGACGAGGGGGAGGTGCTTGTGGAGCTCCAAAACCTAGATGTAGAGGAGGCAACCTATTGGAGGCAATAGGGATAGGCATGTTGGCTCCAAGAGGGGGATAAAAATACCCATTTTTCCTTCGCGGCTACCCATTCAGCACAGATCTCCAAACAGCTCCATAATATCAAGGTTGCAGGCACTACAGTAAAAGGGAAACAAGAGTTTGCCCAAGCGCTAATGGACTATTGGTTAGGTATTTTGCAGCAGAAGGAGACTGTGCCTCTATCCATTGATATTGGGTGAATCTTGAATAAGGATGATAATTGAAGGTTGCTAGCCCCTTTTGGTTGGGAAGAGTTAGGGGAGGCTCTTGCTTCTATGTAGGGGGGGAGGGTGCCTGGTCTTGACAGGTGGCTAGTGGAATTTTTTCAAGCCTTCATTGATGTGTTGGGGGATAATTTACTAGACACCTTTAATGCCATGCTATGTTGGGGGCAAGTCCGATAGGAGATCATTTGCTCTCAACTGGTGCTTATCCCCAAGATGGCCAGCCCCACAACTCCTGCCCATTTCTAGCTGATTGGGATGTGCAACACTTTGCTTCCCTTATTTACTAAAATGATGATGGCCCGAATGGAACCCATGATGCCACTTTTAGTTGGGGGGCAACAGGCTAGATTCATCAAGGGCAAGTATATTCAAGACCAGGTTATTTTGGTACATGAAGTGATGCCTTCACTGAGAGTGACTAAACCCAAGCATGTGTCTCAAGTTTGATATTATGAAAGCTTACAACACGATGTCCTAAAATGCCCTCCAAGACATAATGCTATGAAAAGGTTTCCATCCGCACTTTGAGGATCTTTGTATACATATTCAGGCATCAAGAGCTTTCTTGCTAGATTTGGAGGGGCAACTTTGGGGGTTTTCCTCCCCTAGTAGGGGGTTACATCAAGGGGACCCCCTATCGCCATATCTGTTTATTCTGGTCATGGATGCAATGCAAACCTATTGGACAGTGGAGGGGGTGAGAGGTCTGGACATTGGGAGTGTCAATTGCCTGGTTGAGCATTACGTTGATGACACCATCCTATTTTCTTGGGCAACGGTGCCTCAAGCATTGGTGATTAATAGGGCATTGCAACGCATGGCGAAGGAGATCACGGTAAATTGGTGGTTCATCTACTAAATACGAATGCTAGGGTTCAGGGCCAGATTGTGCAACTGATGGGGATTTTTCCAGGGTCCATGGATGACGATTATCTTGGGCTACCTCTATATGATTGGCATCAAAGACATGTGGGGGGTCTTCAAAGGTTGCAGGATCAAATTAGTTATTGGGCAGCTCAATTTTTGTCTTGGGCTGGGAGGTTACTACTAGCTACATCAGTGCTTTCAGCCATTGCTTAGTACACAGCTCCCTCCAACAAACATCATACAGGAAGTCAACCAACTTATTAGGAATTTCACCTGGTTGGGGGGTAAAGGGGGTAGCCGAATGCATCTAGTTGGGTGGGATACAGTGGCTAGACCTAAGAACGCTGGGGGGCTTGGCATCCTCTGATTCTAGGATGTCATTGCGATGGGATACCAGGGGCTTCTTAATCGACTGCTCCAACATGACTATAATCCGGCCCAATGGAATACACTTATGAATAACAAGTACCAACAATGGAAGGCCTCCGCATGTGATTCACATATCTGGCAGGCCGTATACTCACATGCACAGGAGATGATGAAGCAGGGCTTTTGAATGTGCCACCAAAGCAGTTGGTCAAAATAAATACCAGGAGGTCAGGGGGTGGTGGCAGTTATGGAAGGGCCAACTCACCAAAAAGATTAAAATGGTTATATGGCTTGTCAATCATTTTGCTATCCCCGTGCAGCATGAATCACGATAGCAAGGGGTTAATGTTAATGCCACCTGTCCCCTCTGCATGGCTGGGGAGGAAACTGTCACTCACTTTATTTGGCAATGTCTATTTCAAGGAGGGTGTGGTGGGCTACGAATTTTCAACTGACGATTCTCATGCTACTGTGATCCTATGGGTGCTTTGGCAAATGCGAAATTACCATGTTTTCAAGGGTGTGCTATTGCCATCACCACCACAAGTTGTGGCAATTGGAGTAAGGCTTTGGAGGGAAGTGCATTTGGCAATGGGGGTGACTCCCACTTACAAACCCTCCTACGTGGAGTACCGAGAGAACCTGATTCTCTGGAATATGGTTTCTAGAGGTGGGTGGGCCGACATGCTGGTTTTGCTGCAAGGGAACCCCGACCTCAAAGATGGGCCCTTCTATACGAACTAGTAGGGGATATCATGCTCTTTAGGGGGGTGTGCATTGACCTCACAAAGGAGGCCATTGCAAGCTACTTGCGCATGTCGATGGAGGGGGAGGAGGTGTTGCTTCAAGGGCAGGGATTGCAGCATGCATAGAATTTCTTTGTAGGGCCTATGCCTAAGACCAGGAGTGGTCAAGTGCTGAAGTCAACACTGGCTCCTCTCTAGCAGGATGCAGTTGTTCTAGTTAATAGATTTTTTGTGCACTCCGACAACATCTAGAAGTTGCTGGGAGTGCACTTTAGTCTCATGCATAGCCTCTGTAGGGGGTATAAAGTTAACCTACCTCATTTTTTCCTAGCTCTCCTGGGATAGTAGAAAAGGGGTATTCACTTGGGTCTAATTTCAACTCTATGGCAAGCGGCATGGGAGGAGGTTCAACTAGAGCCACAAGCTTCTCTAGTTCAGACAGTTTATGGCAATCAAAGGTCGCATTGTGTTCCATCTACAATGGTGGACCTCACGATGAAGTTAAAGGATTCCAATGACCAAGAGGGGCAGGGGTTTTCTGGGGGTGACTTAGGAGGGGAGGTGGGGGGTGAGGATTGGCCCTCCCCAATGACGGAGGCGATGGTGCGGGCTCGAGAGGAGGAGCGTGT
Organism: Gnetum montanum; assembly: GCA_015680685.1. Classification (NCBI taxonomy): domain Eukaryota; kingdom Viridiplantae; phylum Streptophyta; class Gnetopsida; order Gnetales; family Gnetaceae; genus Gnetum; species Gnetum montanum. The sequence continues at coordinate 102,036 of MNCI01005936.1, forward strand.
CCTTTCAAAGGCAAAGTGGCACCAGAGGGAAGAGGAGTTCTAGAGGCAACTAGAACTGATAGAGCACTAGCACATGGAAGAATCAAAGGAGGAAAAGATTTTCCAGAACCTGGCAAAGGCAACGACATTACATGCACTTGAGGCTGACCTCAGATAGAAAATTAGGAAGGAGATCCAAGAGGAGGCACGCCTCTAGGGGGCGCAAACAAGGGAAGATCAAGAGCACAGGGAGCAAGAAGAGCAGGAAGTGGCCTAAATTCAACAACAGCTAGATCAGGCACATGAAAATAGCACATGGACCTAGCTGTGGAAGGGACGATGCCCGTATGTGATAATGAATATTGGCCGAAACGCACCCTGAGGAAACTTAAGGAAACACATCAAACGAAGGGGGAAGGAGCTCCATCTAGACAACAAAGGGGATGCAGTGGAATGCGCAAGGAAAGCTAAAGCTTTCAAAGATTTCCAGCAGGTGGCGACTTTTGTTGATACAAAATGACACACGGCTATTTTGGATGCCATTCATGGCCAAGAGCAAGTTATTTGCTGCTATATGTGGCTGCCATGCAATATATAGGTGGTGTTCTGGGCTTTGGGGTTTGTCAGTTCCTAGTAGTCCTATTCTTCTTTGTCTTTTATGTTGGAATTTTGAATGGTGGGTTGGTGTTGGGGGGTCCACGAGGATGACCCGCCAATTTTGCTTTTTGTTGCAGACAAATGGCAGGGGAGGTTTTTAGCTACTCCTACCTTTTTGGGATGTGGGGATCTTTTTGAGGGGTTGAGGGGAGAGGCCTCCCCTCATTTTTGCTATTGTACAAATATCCCGTAATTTCCTTTTTACAATTAATCTAACCCGAATATTTTTCAAAAAAGTCCTTAAGGTTTTATCTTCCTTTGATCATGAAACAAAAGAAAATGTAAACAAATCCTTCAACCCTCACTTACAAGTCTTAGATTTGGAATAGAGATGTCTAAAACTATGATCATATGTCTTCTAACATCATTTTTCCCTTCAATTGGCTTCATGCAAACAACTTTGATTGAAATTATGAACTCAAACAAGGATTCCAAGAAGATCCACAAGAATCCCTTAAAACCCTTGCAAGATGAGCTGAAATTCAGTTGATATTTGTGTAATGGTAATGGAATATCTCATATATAATCTCCAACATGTAATTCAAACATCAAACATCTTAGAATTCATGGATCTAAACAAATGAGCTGAGAAATATTGTGAAATAGTTTGTGAACATGTAAAATAGATTGTGAAATGTGAACTTGATTGTAAACAATTGTGAAATTGGCTGTGAAATGGCTCTGAAAATCTGGGGTAAAGCATGATCTAAGCTATGAACCCATCTAATGAAATAACAAAGAAAAGAAAAGGAAGCTTGAAGCTTAACTTTAGCACAAAGGACTTCTCCTTCTCTTTCTCTATTGATTGGAATGAAAGCACAACAACAATGCAATGAGCTCCAACACAACAACCTCACACCAAGTTTGCATTAAGAACCTTGGGCTCCTTTTATAGCTTTTGAAAAGAGGACACATGACATAAAACCCTTCTCACTTTTGTCCTTATGCTAACATAAACTTTTAAAACATAAAACAACTTCATAAACTTCAACATCTAACTCCTAACTTACTTTGACAAACATAAAAGTGAACATAACAAAAAACTAAAACAAGACATAACATAAACATCATGACATGTGCCTTCAAGGATCAATACAATCTCTTGACATAACTTGTTCTTGAAGTTCATATACCTTTAAATCTAAATCTTATGATCATAAGATGATATGCCATTTTTTTTATTACATCATTTAAGCAAAGTCACGGAGTATCAGTAATTTTTAATTATTTAATAGTTGAAATGAAAAGAATACAACTTCATCGTAGCAGAGACTTTCTAATAACTAGTGGTGCACTTTGTGAGAGAAAAATCCAACTGCTATCAAACCTATGATCTTTTATGGTGTGGAATGCTAGTACATAAAAAAACATCAGGCACAATGCATCTATGGGACAGAGATATTTATACTAAAGTAGATGGTGGGTGTGACTGGATCTAAACAAATGAGCTGAGAAATATTGTGAAATAGTTTGTGAACATGTAAAATAGATTGTGAAATGTGAACTTGATTGTAAACAATTGTGAAATTGGCTGTGAAATGGCTCTGAAAATCTGGGGTAAAGCATGATCTAAGCTATGAACCCATCTAATGAAATAACAAAGAAAAGAAAAGGAAGCTTGAAGCTTAACTTTAGCACAAAGGACTTCTCCTTCTCTTTCTCTATTGATTGGAATGAAAGCACAACAACAATGCAATGAGCTCCAACACAACAACCTCACACCAAGTTTGCATTAAGAACCTTGGGCTCCTTTTATAGCTTTTGAAAAGAGGACACATGACATAAAACCCTTCTCACTTTTGTCCTTATGCTAACATAAACTTTTAAAACATAAAACAACTTCATAAACTTCAACATCTAACTCCTAACTTACTTTGACAAACATAAAAGTGAACATAACAAAAAACTAAAACAAGACATAACATAAACATCATGACATGTGCCTTCAAGGATCAATACAATCTCTTGACATAACTTGTTCTTGAAGTTCATATACCTTTAAATCTAAATCTTATGATCATAAGATGATATGCCATTTTTTTTATTACATCATTTAAGCAAAGTCACGGAGTATCAGTAGTTTTTAATTATTTAATAGTTGAAATGAAAAGAATACAACTTCATCGTAGCAGAGACTTTCTAATAACTAGTGGTGCACTTTGTGAGAGAAAAATCCAACTGCTATCAAACCTATGATCTTTTATGGTGCGGAATGCTAGTACATAAAAAAACATCAGGCACAATGCATCTATGGGACAGAGATATTTATACTAAAGTAGATGGTGGGTGTGACTAGGAAAGATTGAATGAACTCTCTTATTAGAGAAAGTTTAGACGTGGCTCCCAGGAGTGAGAAGATTTGGGTATTAAAACTTATTTGGTTCTTAATAGAAGCAGATAACATAAAAGAGCTCATATAGCTAACCCTGTATAGTCAACATATGGCTAGGATGATAATGATGATGATCTTGTTGGCAACCTATCTTAGAACCACTTGTCATGAGTTATGTACTCTACAAACTTCTTCCTAGACTCCAATTCATGAGAACTTTCCATGTTGGTTTGTCTTACATGGAACTTGGTTCTTTGGAACTTTATCTTTATCTCTAATTGTGTATCACTTTTGGTGTCTATGTAGAAACATTTTATTTATGTGAAAATGTCTCAATAATAATAATAATAATTGTAATTGTCCATTTATTTTATTTTTTAGAAAGATCATTGATGACCAATTTAACATAACATTTGAGCCTTGTATAAGATTATGTTTGCTAATTCTATACTTTTCTTTCAACCATTATGACACCTTGGGTTGGATTTTCTTTTGTGATGTGTACAATAGTCTAACTTATTTAGAACTTTTTTAACAGAATATCTACATTCTTTCTATGCTTGGATGATTTTGTTTGATTAATTCATGCCTTTTATATGGTACACCTAGATCAACCTTGACAAATGCTACATTTCTGATAAAAACAATGGTGCTTTGACAATATTAGGGTAGAAAAAATGCTAGTTACTTTTAGAGGTTGATTGAAGTGGGTCTTACATATGTTAGAGTATACTCCTAAGTTAAGGTACAATCATTAGTTTCTTAACTTAATATATCAATAGTTACGAATGGTCATGATGGTTTAGTAAAGAGTTGTAACTCCTTACGAAGGATAAAAGAACACAAGTTCTCACTTCATAATGTGTGGATTAATATGAAATAAGAAACAAGGAAAAGGAATCAAGGAACAAGGAACAAGGAACAACATATATGTTAGAAGCAATCAGCAACAAGAAGTATAACAACATATAACAACATAGAGGCCATTACAATCCATGGATTAGTAATGACCACTAAAGAAACCAAAAGGTTAGCAAGTGATTCAAAGTGAAAGAAGTAAAGAAGGATCCAGTTTCCTAAAGAGGATAAGAAAATCTAAGATGAGTAATTCAAAATATGATATATTTCCTAAAGAGCAAGTAAAAACTAGCTAGAAGGTTACAATGGAGTAAAGAGAATCACTATGAAGAGGGATAGGCTACGGATGAGCTAATAGTCTATATCAGGCCAAACTGTGGATTGTTGAAGGAGTCCATGAGGGTCCAACCCACATAAGACTAACCAATCAGGAAAATTCCCAGAAGACCTGTCATGAGTAATAGGCAAAGGAAGGCATCGTAAGGATGTAGCCAAGAAGAAGAATATGTTACAAAGAAGAGATTTGTAATGAATAGCTAAGTATCAAGAAATAAGGACAATGAACCAAGTCCAAGTATAAGAGTTCATAATAGATTAAGTTACGAACTACAACCATAAGTATATTATATCTTACGATGGGGAAATGAATACAAACCAAAAGAAAATGCACTACCAAAAACAACAACATCACCGAAACACAAGAAGTCCTTACCAAGGTAGGACCTGGAAATACATCAAGCCTAAAGATGATATTATGAATTACCAAAATAAGGAATGAGTATCAAGTGATGGCATTAGTACAACGTAACTTTGTTCATCACAAGAGGATTTGTAAGCAACGAAATTAGTAAGACTTGCGATACTTAGAACTGCCAAGAATACAAGGAGCAATAACCATTACAAAGAGAGCTACGATCTTACATCTCCACGATATTGATATTACTATTAGCTATATAGCTGGATCTCTCTATAAAAGAACCTAAGGCATTAATCTTCTATTGCGAACAAAATGAAAAGTTTAACCAAAGAGGAAAATCTAACAACATATACTAGCCTCATTTATTTACTACAATTAGTGCTTTCTATTTGGGTTGCAAAACACCCCCCGCACACTCATCCCCTAAAAAAAAGCAAAGATTATATGTTTGATCATCTATGTTTGCTTACTTTTCATAAAATAACCCCACAAGAATTATGATTATAAGCATGTTGGAACCTAGAATAAGCAAGTTCACATAATCTCATACTTCATAATTAGGAGATATGATACATTCATTTGGTGTTCCTTATTTGAAGCATGCAGCATTTTGCAAAAAACACATTACATACTTCTTAATAATATATTAATTATATTCATCTTTGTATCTTAGATAGATGGGTTGCATTATTTACTTGACCTAGAAGTGGGCATGAGCATCACTGTCCAAATCTAGCCATACATGCCCTTACTTACACTTAATATCTTAAGTCATTCAACCTAAGGGGGTCAAGTTACACAATACTTGCAGGATTTCAATAGAGTAAATGACATTCATAAGTGCACACTAGCCTCATATAGGATCCTCAATCACCTATCTTGGAGCCCAAAGTTGTTTGTTTAGCATAGAACTAAAAGAAAACACAACTTGCATCCAGATGGTGATCAGATTACAAAGTTGGGTGGCCATTAATGTGAGAATCTAACTGCGTATTGTCTAGCTAAAGTTGTTGAAGCCTATATATTTTCTATCACTATCCATTATATGAAGCCTTCAGAGAATAAATAACATCAGTTGATAAAAATATACTAAAAGTTTAGAACTAACCAAACCACATCCATCAGTGTTCTTTGCAAACTAAGCTTGAATCATGAGAGTCACATAATGGTTTGCTACTTTCAACCTTATTCAGTAGAAGGAAATGATTGCCACCATCTTTGGCTATGTATGTCCTTGAAGCATTTTAGTTTTTGAGAAAGGAAAGTGTAGGTGCTATAATTAAGACACTGCAATGATCAGTTGAGCACTTTGCTATTGTTAGTGTAACTCTAGTCCTTACCGTTAGAGTTGAAAATGGGGAAATTATTACTGAACTTCTAAAGGTTTATTGTAGTTGGCCATTGCAGTGGATCCTATATTCTAACAGAAGAAGGCCTAATTTTAGTTGTTAATTATGTCATCTGTAAATAAATCTGATTCAACACACAAATGAATATACACATTCTGAATAAGTGCTACACGGACAGAATAAAAATTTCAAGATACACGCAGTTTTAAATTTAATTCAGAATTTTTCATACAAAACCACTATCATTTAAGAATCCGAAATAAACACTAAAGCACGATAAAATATTAAGGATAGCATCAAAGTATCAAGCTAATCAAAGAGATCACCAACCTCATAGGAAAAATCAACATGACCAGGAGTATCAATCAAATTTAGACAATATGGTTCACCATCATGTGCAACATAACGCATTCTAGCTGCCTGTTAAGAAAATAAAAATGATGTGATTATTTGTTCTTCCAGCATATGAATATAAGTAAGATTAAAAATCTAAATTTCGTAGATTTCATGCAAAATGCAAATATTATCAGTGAATTAAGAGATAGCTAGTAGATTTAATACTTCTTGGCATGCGCCTCAGAGGCACATCAGGCATAGAGGCCGGGATTTGCACCCAGATGGAGAAGGAAGCACAAAGGAGTCTGTGAGGAAGGAGTAGGCCTTCAAGAGCTTTCAGGAGGGGGCGAATTTTGTGGACTCGGAAAGGCATAGGGCAGTCCTAGATACTGTCCATGCTCAAGAAAGGGCTTTTTGTGCCTGTACCCACCTCCCTACTTGCCTATAAGTTTGAAACTTTTTGAAAATTTTTGGATTTGATGTTGTGGGATCCCGTGGTTAGGATTTGTGGGGTTGCTGATTTGTACAAGTGGCCTGGTACCCCATTTTGTTGGGGGGTGTCGGGGGTGGGGGGTTTCTATTTGGGGGTTTGATGCTGGTCAGGTGTGTTGGGGGGAATCTCTTTCTGGTTTTTAATAGAGGGGCCTCCTGTTTTGTCTCTTTCGGTCATGTGTTCTTTGATGGTGAGGGATAATTCACCCCCAATTGTGGGCATTGTTTTGTTTTGTTTTTTTTTTTTTTTTTTTTTTTG
>MNCI01005936.1:109000-128140 GCA_015680685.1 Gnetum montanum
GGGGGGGGGGGGGGGGGGGGGGGGGGGGGGGGGGGGGGGGGGGGTTAGGGGGCAATATTTAATAGATAACCTACACTTTCTCAAAAAAAAAAAAAAAAAAGCTTACAAAGATAGTATAGAAAGAGGTTCAGTATTTGCAAATTTAAATCCAACCAAATGGAGTGGTGCAAATTAGTCAGTCAGGGCAAGTTTAGTAATTATCATGGTCAGACATTTTATACTATGAATAAGTAAGCACAATTCTGTTTAAGAGTTTATCAATTCTACATTCATGTAAAAATATAGTGGCATTGATTCCAGATAGAAACATATTAACAGAAAAACTTGTTCTTTGTTCCAAAATAACAGTCATAAATAGAGTTCAGTTCTCAGAATCTTCAAAACATAAAGTATGCACAACAGGTTTTTAGGCATGATATCTTTCCACTGTGCGTATAGAATTTATTACATTAATACACAGCATAGAAATAAATTATAACATAATTTTTCTTTCATTCAAAATCTAGGTGAGACACTTGTTCGTGCACACGTATATCTGCAAAAACATAATTCTTCGTAACAAATGAGAGTGTACAAGTAAACAATTAGGAGTTCTAACTCCTATTTTTCTGCCCATTCCGTTTCCCAGTGACGTTATGATAAGGAAAGGCCATTCTGACCAGTTCCAAAAAATTGGCTAGGCCATATGGGATGAAACATCAAGGGAACTATTCAAAGTCTTAAAAAGCCTGAATCCATGGGCAATAGTCTATGAATGTAATAGCAAATGGCTAAAAGGCCTTCAATCTCTCTAGAAGAAGGTATAAAATTTTCTGATACACGTATCTATAAAGAACTACATCCATATATTATTTATGAAATCAAAATAGTGTCATCATTCATGAAACCCAAATTGAACGTAGATCTTTACCTTTAGTTGAAAGGACATCCTTGAGGATTTGGTTATCAACAATTACACCACAAAGGAATTGGTAAAAGTTTACAATAGCTACCTGATATTTAAATTGCTTTAATTAGGTACATCTCTTTAAATGTCCTTAACTGTAACAATGTAATTATTTTCTCTGTCAGGATAACTACTCTTGCATCGGGTGTCAGACCCCAAAAAAGGATGACTACTCTTGCATCACCCACTTGCTCTAGAGAATAAGTAGCGGGACTCTAGATCATCCAATACATTAAGTATAACTGAATACAACTACCAGAAGCAAATCATTTGATATTTTGAAAAGCCCTGGCAAACTAATACTATTCAAAAAGTGAAGGTGACACCATTGCTTTCACTATGGATAAAGTAATGTAGAAGGTACGCAAAGCATTTCATTGATGGAGTCAAGCAAATCAATAATGCAAAGAAAAAATCTTAAATATGGTAATTAAAGATGACTTGCTTATCCTCAAATATCAACCAAGCAAAATTATTATGTCACCATACCTTACTCAGAAAAATACAACCTATAACCAATACACATTCTAGAACCATATACCTGCAACTTGATGGTGATACCACGCTCTCTCTCAAGATCCATATTGTCTAGAAACTGCTCTTTTATTTCTCTCTCTTCTATTGTACCAGTATATTCTAATAATTTATCAGCCAATGTTGATTTTCCATGGTCTATGTGAGCAATTATGCAGAAGTTCCTTATATGCGAGATTGGCACCTGCAGCAATAAATTTACAGAAAGTGTAAAATGGCTATTAGTTGTATAAACAGGAAGAAATGCCAACAGATAGCATGAACAGCACTTAGTTCAATGAAGACTAATTCAGGTGAGCAACTTAACAGAACTGCAAACAATTCGCAGTTAGAAATTTTTATGTTCATATTTGGATATCTCATTTGTTACTTCTCTGGTGAAAGTAACAGAGATACTTGCTTTCAGTAAGATGTAATAAATGAATATTGTCAATTTGAGAGCTCGCCATTATACCTTGATCATTGTTCTATCCGGTGATTCCTTAACTAACAAGTAAATGTATGAAAGTACACAATAAAATAATTCTGATTAGAGAAAGTCTTAAGTGATGAACCAATAAAAAAGAGATGTGATAAATTCTCAGTTTTGATGACACTGATCAGTTATGTGCTATAGACACCAAGACACATGTTCAACCGCATACATGGTTGAAATAATGGAGGCATGATAGGGTGGAGCATTGTTTTCCAAACCAGTACTTAATCATAAAATCAGCAATAAGTGAAATCAAAATTTGTTCCAACCCGAGTTGAGTCAGTCCCAAACTTATTTTTATTATCTTATTTATGTATAAAATGTATGTTCTATATCTTTTTTGATCCAATTTATTCAACTCTTTTCCCCAACTCACTCAATGAGATTATGTTTTCCTTCTAATGTAACTGAGTTACTGACTCCTTAAACACTGGGCTGGAGTATGGCAAAACCTGACCATGTATAATTCACAGATAATCTAACCCTGTAAACAAAAGGGTGGCAAATATAGGACACAAAAAACAAACATATAATAGATGGACTATGGACTATGGGCTCTGACAAAGATGACTGATGATGCTATAGGAAGAAGGTAATTTTTTATGACTTAAGTAGCATCAGAGTACAGTAACAAGAACAGGTTAAGTATCACAGAACTTAAGAAATTTATGAAGGAAATGGCAACAGACATTTTAAAAACATTCCACGATGGGATCACTGAGAACTTTATTTGTTCTTAGCTTATTGTGCATTTTAATTTTTTATAAACTATGAGTTTGACCAATACTACTATGCTGCCACTAACATATATATAAGCATTATGCAAAAAAATTATTAAAACTGATCCAGTAGATCCATAAAAATCTTAGACATAATTAAAAATAGTTTCAATTTCAGTTTCAGCTTCAGCTGTGTAACCCATTTGGGAGAACATCTGTCTTGCATCCTATAGATTACGCATTTGACCTTGAATCATGTAGATTACACATCCAACCCTAACAATTTATGCCAATATACAGAAGATTACAGTTTCAAATTGGTAATGCAGACTGGCTGTCTCTTGTTTGCACCCACAAGCACCACTAGTTTTTGCTGAACTTTAATTTCAGGAAGACCAAAAAATCCAACAAGCCACATAAAATTTAGAATCCACAGATAGAAATCAACCAAAATAGATTATCATAACAAAAGATGATAGCATATAAATTCTTCGACAAAGAAACTTAAAAGAGTTTATGAAGAATACTGGCAAGCAACGGTAAGGTACATTCTATTTTAGAAAATGATTAAAAATTCAGGTTCATTGATCACTACTAAGTGTGCCTATTCCTGAATATAATATAATTGGGTAGTGTAAGTTAAAGGTTTTTTTTTTAATTTATTAATGACATTTAGCAGTTGAGCATACGTGAGAATTTACTCGGGTCCAATATATTAACATGGATGGCTTGTATTTTCCTTTTTCCCACTGGCCGATTTGAGATCTAGCAAGTCAACAATTCTATTTCTGGAGGGATAATAATTATATTCAGATCACAACAGATTTGGTTTACAACAACCAGCATCGTAACTAATTAATGCTATTAACTAATAATCATCCTCTTCATTCAAATTTCTATTTCCATTCATGCCATGTTAGAGTTTGGTTACACGTTTCATGGATCTAATTATAAGGGTGCTTTGTGGGAGATTAATAATGGTAATAACCATCAACAGCTCACAATTACTACAAACAACATATCGTGAACTCTTCTAGTTATTAACATTCTTGTCTGGGAATTTTCCAAAGTTGGTTTTATTGGTGATACTGGGTTCTTTTGAACCTTTGTTTTATATCTACACTTGTCAACCTTTCTGCTTGTCGTAACTCATCATCCACCTCACTTCATAGATTTATTATACTCAGCCCACACCGCATGCAGTTTGTGCTTATCAACTCTAGACTGTTGTCAAAAGACACCTCTCAGGAATTTGGACAGGTAACCATCTCATGTCTTTATTCATTTTGGACACTCACTTCCTCATGAGTTTCTTACTTCATTGGTTCACTTAGAGACAAAATATTGAATTCACAGATCTCCTTTCTTAATCTATTTAACTCCTCTTCTCATTGTTTCTGTGTTCACCTACTTTTTCTTGTCTTTTACCATCATTCATTTCACTCGTCTTGTAATTTGTAACTAGACATTATGATTCTTTATACTCGTGTGACTTCACAATTATGGATCCTTTCACTTATCATTCCTGTTTCTACATATGTTAGGTGTTGAACATTTGCATGACCATGTTTGTAACACAGCTTTACAACTAGCAACTTTATTTTCTACTGTGGAAGGCAAGGCAATTTTATCTACACCACATTAAATCTAATAAACTAGATGTAGAAGCTAACTATCTCTCAACTGCTATTCCTATTGAGTATTAGAATGCTATCAGCAAGCTTTGCTTAAGTTCTCATAATCTTAAAATTAAAAGTGGAAGATAGATTCAACTCCCCCGAGAAGAGTGCATTTGTAGGTTGTGCATATCACAAGCCCTTGAAAATGAGTTACATGTGATTCTTTTTTGAGCTATGACTACCTATTTGAGACAGCTTTATAATGTTACAGCAAAAAGCCTTATGATTTATTTTTGATACCCATTGGTACTTCGTCAATTTGTAGAGCCTTATCTTTATTTTTCCTGAAAATGTAATATCTGTCCAATAGATGCTATGCGACTTCCTCCAATGTAACAAAGCCTCATTTCATTTCATAAACTAACTTCAAATATCATCACAACACAAAACATTAAAACGGCAGTGCGCAAACATGATGAGGCTTCTTAGATAAATTGCAGGGTCCACAAAACTAATAAAAAAGCCTCAGGTAACCAACCAGAAAGGAAAATGAGCAAAGCATACATACGAACCTTGGATAGCCGGTCACGACCGGCCGCTTTCATGTTGGTCTGCACAGATAAAGGTGCTTTTGATTCGACTGCCGAGCGGCACAGAAACCTCCGCTGCCGTGGCCAACTCGTGTTACTTCTGAAAACGCATATTCTGCCATTGCCGAAACTGCTTGCATTCTTGGCTGTGATTCTCCTTTCTCCGATGAAATTTAATGCGAGATTGGAAACACTCACTGCCATTTGGCTTTAAGGTCTAGATTTCATGCATCCGTTTTCAGAACAAATAAATTTTGTCACAATTCAATTTCTTTCGAAAGTAGCAGCAGCCACAGGAAACGTCTGCAGAGGTAGAGCCAGGGAGAACTGGCTCCAGCTTACTCTGCAAGGCTTTCAACCTTCATCTTATCCTGCTATTACCGTTTTAACATATCAGCTCAAACAACTGAAAGTGACGCATACGAAATTCGATGTTTTGAATTATTTTAGGAATACCCCATCGTGACATTTTCTGGCCACACGCCTTAATAAACGGCAAATTAATTTTTTCGTGGTTCGTTTATTTTCAATTAAGGTTTCATAAAAGTTTAGTACTAGTGTACTTCCGTTTTCAGTGTCGTATTGATGCCCGTAATTTGTACGGACAATTTCTGTCGCCAGACTAGAGGGATTAATTTTATTGAATATTACTGGAAATAGATTTATTTACTTTCTTGGGTAAGGGGAGGAAAGCTTTGCAAGGTTTCCCTAAGATGCGTAAAGAGGTACTTACCCATCCAAAAATAATAATGAGTAGTTACGTAAAGAGGTACTTACCCATCCAAAAATAATAATGAGTAGTTAAGGTTTTGTGTAAACACATCTTTTACTTTTTTTCTTTTTTCTTTTTTAAGAAATGTTCGGGATTAAATTATTGAAAATAAAATACAATATATTATAAAATGTGGGTAAACAACTTTGGCCCATGCGGGAGGTTTTTAAGCCTTAATCAATTGTGCACAATGGTGCACCAGTCACTCACGTCAAAAGCGTAAGACCGTAAAAGATGAGAGGGGGGTGCACCCCCAAACACTAGGGGGGTGCGTCACTCATTAAAAAATCGCCTGAAACATAGGACCCACACCTGCCCTGGGGGCAAGGGGAGCAAAAAAACAAGCCTGCTATAGGCTCGTCAACAACCTACGACAGGCATAGTGTGGTCATTCAAGGGCATGGAGAATGTTCAACGTGTTGCGATGAAGCTTTGTGTCCACAAAACTGGTGGCCTGTTGGAGTCCTTGCATGGTCGATTCACGCTGATTTTGTTCCTCCGTCGACGTCCCCCCATCCAGGTGAAAATGCGTCAAAGTTCAGCAGATGTGGCGCCAAAGTTCCCCCCACGTGCAATCATAGTTGATGCCCAGGATGATGTATGGACATCGTCCAGCCCTAAGCGACTAATGCGTACTCTGCCTATGCGCCCGATCTAGCTGGCGCTGTCTCTACTCCTCCTCCTCCTGCTCTCGCTCCTGCTGAGCTTGATCAACCGCCTTGCGCTCTCTTCAAGCAGCTTCCTCTGGATCAACTCATCTCACACTTGGGCCCAGATCTTGTCCACCAAACGGGCCCAGGCCCCATCCGCCAGCAAAGCTTGCTGCCTTATTATCTCTTATTCCCTTTCACAGAAACGGGTTTCCATTTCGATCCATGCTTGTGCGAGGGCTTCTTCCCACTTTGCTTCCCACGCCTGGCACTCAACATCTCGCGCTATGGCCACGGCCTCCAAAGCTGCTTGTTGTAGCTCTTCATGCCTTCTTTCGCTATATCCCGATGTTCCAAGCAGTGACATCTCCAACATCGCCATGGGGTTTGGGGTCCTCCATCCCCTATGACTATGTCTTCTCCTAGTATACATCATTGCAGGTTGGGTTCTCAAAATCCCCAAGCCAGCTAGATGGGATGGGTCAGACGGGGAACCCCCCAAGGGGCGGGGGGCAAGCCCCTGCCTCGAAAGATGTTGCCGCTTGCTACCCCCCACCACAGGGCCAGGATAAGCTCAGAGTGGCAACCTCGCTTCTGTTGTTGCAAAGCCGCTAGGAAAAACCTGGGAAATTTAACCCTAACTCCTAATTTAAGGCATTTGAGGAAAGAAAAGTGGATGCCTTGGAATTTTGACCCGTTGCCAGACTGTACAAAAAATCAATCCACAAGATCTGCTGCTCGAGCCCAAATCCAGGGCAAAGAGGATTTGGGAACTTGTCTACTTTGCGTGCGTGGCACTAGCCTGTTGAAGAAGATTTCGGCGTCTTGTAGCCCATGTGTGGAGGATTAAATGATTTCACCATTAGCTTGGGACCCAGACACTTGGCAATCAAGGACTCAGTGATGATGATCTCAATGCTCCTAAAGTTAGCGAAAATGCATCATCTAGGAGGGCCAGGTCATCGACTAGCTGTTGCAGGGCATCACTCCAACCGCACTGCTCCACCAGCTGCCACAACTCCTCATCTACTTGGAACGCTGCACAATCAGGCTCGTACGTCAACATAACCCCCATCACTGCCTCAATCTCTTTCCATGTAACTTCAGCCTCAGAAACCACCTGTGGAGGGGGGGAGGGGAGTTTGCGCAGCTAGAAGATTTTGCGATTTCTCATCTTCCATGCTACCCATAAATGTAGCGTGGCTTGAGAATCACTTGTGAAGTTCATCAGGGGGGCCGCACCCGCAATATGCCATGTGGAGTGCATGTAGGTGCATTGATAAATGAAGTGTTGCACGGTCTTGGTCGTGGTGCCACACAGAGGACAGTTGTCATTCGTAACGAGGCCTTGTCTGCATAAGAGTGCCCGAATAGGCAACGCATCATTTTTAATCAACCATAATTTTCTCGTGCAGCCATCCCTACCAAATCTGCCACCAGCTTGGTACCAGTGGGTACATGGCCATCAACAGGTAGCACGGCTCAAGAATTGACCATCCTTGCACTTGCATTTTGCGTGTGTGACCGCAAAGCGTCTACCAGGGCTAGGAGTCCTATGCTCCTGCCTCCCATCATCTATATTTTGCATTCATTACTCGGACCCATTAGGTCGGCTCCCCAAACTGGCTCATGAATCGGAGTAATAGGCGTTGCTGGCCCATCGTTAGCTTGTCCTCAAACTTGGAAATGCCCAGCCCCCCTGCATTACGAGGGTGTGCGACCCGGTCCTAGTTCACAAGGTGAATTTTACCCCCTGCCCCCCGACCAGACAAATTGGTGGATGCACATGTTGAGGTTGTCAATAATGGTTCTTAGGGGGTGGCAACCATGGCCACAAAGCATGTTATTATCATGAGTACCCTCAACATCACCACCAATTGCCCATTCCTGGTCAGGAAGCGATTGGCCTAGTGTCCCATCCGTCTTTCAACCTTTTCCAACAACATTCCCCAAGACATACACCGCCCCCACTGGAAAAGTGGGATACCCGTGTAAGTATCTCTGACTATTTTGGATGGAATGTTCAGTACTTGTACCACTTGGCTCTTTATCTATTTGTCCACATTGACAAAATGAGCCGTTGACTTAGCCCTATTAATCTCCAGCCCCAGCTCGTCCACCAACAATGAAAATGCCACATTGATGCACCACGCTTGTGGGACCTTAGCACAACTAAGCAACATTGTGTCATCCGCGTAATGCTTAGCCAAACATTCCACCCTTGCAATTTCAAGACTGCCAACTTTCACCACCCTACAGTAATGTTGCATTAGATCCATAGCGATAATGAAAAGTAGGGGCGATAGGGGGTCTCCCTGCCGCAACCCCTCCCAGGTGAGGAAAGACCCCATAAATAGCCCACCCCCTCCCCCCCCCCCTGGGACGACAAAAGAGAAGCTTGCAGATGATTGCAGGGGGATGCAGAGCTGGATAAAGCCTTGGTTGAAGCCTTTCTGCTGCATGATGATGGTCAAGGCTTCCCAACTAAGTGTATCGTATGCTTTAGTTATGTCTAGCTTGAGACAGAGCCCTGGAAAATTTGACATTTGAAGAGAATGAAACACCTCCTCCATGAGAAGCACTTGGTCTTGCAGGGTTCGTCCTTGTATGAAACCTATTTGGTTTACTCCCACCAATTTAGGCATTAGCGAAGCTAGCCTATAGATGATCATCTTGGAGAATAACCAGATCAAAATGTTGTAGACCCCAATAGGTCAAAAATGTTCTGGGCGGTGCGCCTTTGCCTACTTGGGGATGTACACAATTTGAGAACAATTAAGCTCCCTTTGGACCTGCCTCTTGGCCAGCGTAAGGTTGAAAGCGTCCAAAATGTTGGGCCCCACTATATCTAGGAAGGTCCTAAAAAATTTGAGGCTCCAACCATTCAGCCTAGGCACCTTTCCTCCTAACATATTGCTGATTGTTGCTATGAGTTCTTGCTAGGAGAACGGAGCCAGCAATCTAGTGTTATCCTCCTCGTTTAGTACCTACGCAATTTGAACTGATATGAGCTTTGTGGGTCACTTGGTCCAAATCTTCTCCCAATATTGTGTCAACTCCCTAGCTAGACTCTGTGGCTCATCAATTATCCCCCCCTCGATGGAGTGCAAACTATGTGGTTGGCGCCATCCACATGTCTTGGTGATAGCAAAGAAGAAGTTTGTTTGCCTATCCCCCTCCCAGAGCCGTCTAATCTGTGATCTTTGTTTCCAGTATGTCTCCTCCTCCAAGTCAAGGTCCTAAAGTTGTCGTAGGATGTTCTGCTCTTCTTCATGCAGATCCTCCCCTACCTCTTGCCTAGTTTGAATCTGAGTCAAGCTATCTCAAAGCACTATGCGACCCGTCCAAAAAGAGAATTTTTCCTCCACTGGGAGGCCCTAGATAGCCCACTTCAGATGAAATAAGCCGTCTTTGAGGAAATTCCTGGGGTCTCTTTGGCCCCAACAGTAGTTTGCCCAGATGTCCTCAACTAACAGTCACAACCACAGCTTGTACAACCAAGTTACCTCAAAACGAAATGGCCGCAATGTCTGGTTCCGTTTGGGCCCAAGCGAACAAACTAGGAAGCGATGGTCCGATGCCATCTGTTCCTGTCCTATAACCCGTGTGGCCAACTAAAGGAGGAGGTCAGAATTGATGCAAATCTGGTTAATTCTATAAAGGACACGGTCAGGGCCTTTCTGCCTATTACTCCAGGTGAACTAGCAATTCTCAATGGGCAGATCCACCAATGAGTGCACCGCTAGGAAATCCTGAAACTCCTGGGTGCCAGGAGGGGGGGCCTCAGCACCTGACTTTTCCCATGGGTGTAATCTTTGGTTGAAGTCCCCCACAATTAGCCATGCTAGGAAGTCTTGCACTAGTGTCACCATGCGCTCCATCTCCTACAACCTTTGTTCCCACATCAGCATACCATAGAAGTTAGTTAGCCATATCCCCTGTGAGGAGATATGGACTATCATGGTCCATTGTGAAGAGTCAACCAATGTCATGCCATAGTAGGCTAGGATATCCAGACCCCCCACTTGACCCATGCATGGATGTAGATGGACTTTCCAGCCATCCCAAATGAGATGGTGTGATTCTGTTGCTTGTAGCTTGGTCTCTTGGAGACATATGATATCGCATTCTTCATCACGAACAAATCTTCTCAAGGTATTTCTTTTATAGGGTGTACCCTGTCCCCTATAGTTCCAGCTGAAGACTTTCATCTATGCTCGAATGAGTAGCGTTGGTAGACCTCCCAGAGGATCTTCTGTAGTCCCAATTCAATATTTTGTTGTGCTTGTTTAGCCCTGGAGAGACTCTCACATGGGTGGTTGGGGTGACCCCCCTATCCTGCACAACCAGGCTACATCCTGAGTCCCTAGATGATGGCTCCTTCTCCAGGAGCTTACAGGACATGGTGCTCCTCCTTACCACATTGACCCATTCGCCTAGGGAGGGAGCACTATCCCCAGCATCATTGGATCAGTTGATGATGGTGATGCATGGGGGATGTTGGCATCAGAGAGGTGAGCGAATTGTGGGGGGGCAGGTGAGAGATGAGGTGAGGTGGAGAAATCCATGGGAGGGGGTGGGGGGGTTTGCAAAGTTGCATTTGGGGGGGGGGCTTGGAGGGAGGTGACAGTTTGTGGGGGAGCAGTTGAGGTTGTGGCGGGTTTAGTTGGCCCTTATGTCCCACCGTAACCCAACCCTTGCCCTCAACTAGTTGCCGAGCCTGATCCCGCATCTGCATCGACCCGTCCATCTGAAATCGATAATTAGCTTCATGATGGTCAGGTTTTCCACAACACGTGCAGCCACCACTCATGCCCTCTCAGGCCTTTGACCCCTATTCCTTACCTAGCTTTGCCTCCAAGTTTTCAAACTCAACTTGAAGGTGTTCCTCCCCCCCTAGAAGCTCCAACACTATTTCCCTGACAAGGCCTTTAGCTGACAGATTCCACCACATGCAAAAAAAGGTAAACCCCATCCTTGCCATTGTTTGCATAACCTTGTCGAAGGCGATAAACTCCCCAAAATACCCTGCCACTTGTTCAAGGAACCCCAAGTTCCACATCTCCCAAGGAATCCCAAACACCCTTACCCACACCGAGGCACGAGCAAATAGATCTATCTCGTGGTGTGCTCCTAGTTGCCAGGGGATCAAAGCCAACCCCCAAGTGCCATAGAACCATGGTCCCCCCAACAACACTGTGTCCCTATCCTGCTAGGCTGAGAAAATAAATAGGAGCAACTTCTCTGATAAACTCCGAACCTCAACCTGTCCAACTTTCTAGTTTTCCTTCACCCATCTATGAATTAACTCCATTCAAGGGTGGGCTCCCAAGGGCATGAAACGACCAATAAGGCTCTGTTGCATAGTCTGAACCCACTTCATCAGTGGTTTGTTGACACAAAGGTGCATGGTACCATCGATACGGGAGTGTGCTTCAATCTCCTTATTTGGTGCTCCAGATTTGTCTCCCTTGCAACCCACCTTGGCCTTGACAAGGTCTAGGAAATTCCTGCTTTTTTCCTATTCTCCTCTGCTCATGCACCCCACGGTGAGCCCTTAGTTTGCATCTCCTGCTTCTACCACTCAATCGTCGGCCATTTTACCTGTGCCTGCCCCACTGTTCACCTGCTTCTCCACGCCTACACTCGCCTATTTCGCCATGTCTTCGTTCCATTGCTCCACTGTTTCTTCCATCACACATCTTTTCCTTTGGCTATTACCATGTTTAGGATAATTTTTTTAGGTTGACCTACGTAAAAAGGTATTTCTTGTTAAAATCCAAGTATAATGTTTTAAAGTGCAAAGCACCTTGAGTTAACCAACACTCTTCAAGTAACATTATTAAATAATAATTAAGCAATATAGGTTTTAAGCATGTAATATTTTCTTGATGGCATATTTTTTTGTTAAGGTGTGTTGTATAGATTCTTAGTAAGCAAATAAATATTAGAGATAGAAAGCTTTTTGTATTGGAAGAATTCAAAACAAAGAGATAGACAATATAATATTATGCTTCTTAAAATAGAAATGATGTTGTTAGAAGTTGAAGTAATTTGTTTATCTATAGTCAACACTTGTAATCTCTTTGAGTTCTAATTGGATAAAGGATCATTAGCCAAAGTCTCAATGCACATCTCACCAAGCACAAGGATCAATGGATGAGCAAAAGCTTAACCTCTTTAGTTTTAGTTTGACAAATGTTCAAAAAAGTGAAGTTTGTAGCCCAAGATGAAGGATGGTTTCAAGAGCAAGTTATATGCTCAATAAATGGAATATTCAAGAGCACATTCTTTATTTTGATCTTGTTCAAACACACAAAATGGTAAAATAAATAGTATTCTAAAATTTTTGGAAACATGTAGAAGGAAAGAAACATTTTTATTTAAATAGTGTTAGAGGTGGCCTTAATTCAAAGCCAAACTATCTGACTATTATTATTCCTCACCATTCATAGTCCACAATGTCAATTACACAATAACAATAACATTGAACATGGATATGACATTTACCCATAATGGCCTATATTTGAGGACATGTGACATAAGTGGGATATTATAGTTACAATTATAAATATAAATATTGTTAAAACATTATGTTGAGTACCAATCTTCCCTATACTAAAGTTACAAATTTAGTTGATTTGTTCCAAATACTACTAATAACACTTGCTAATTTTATTAATGATGTTTTCAAATCATAGCATGTACACTTCTATAGTCCACTAGATCTAGAGGGTCTTCAAATGTAATACAATTTCAATTTCATAATTTCTTTCATGTTTCAATTATTTTTGTTTATAGTTACATGAAAAATTTTAATCTAATGTGTACTTGTTTTGCAATGTGGCATATGTGCCTATAATTGCCAAGATAACTATATTGCAAGATTATGGTAATCCCTCTAAATAACTATTTATTTGTCTCATTAATAGATTTTCATTGAAGGTTATGAAGAGATTGCAAAACAAAGCACAACAAAAAAACTTCAATTTTATTGAAAAAAATTAGAGGAAGTATGCATAACTAATCAAAATATCAATATGCAAGTATTTGCATATCAACACGAATACTAATTAGTAGAGTAAGAATGGGATTACATCACCTTCAAATTAAAACTACAATAATATGTATTGATTGTGCATATTATAAATAGTAAAAAATGATCAGTGTATGGTATAAAGGTGGGTTAAGTGGTTAGCTCATTATTTCACATGTATTTGAAAACAAAAAGTTGCTAATTCAAATCATACTTAAGACATCATAGTTTAAAAAGTATATGTAAGAAGGAATCTATTCTAACTTAAGATATTTGAGAGCAACTCTATCATGTCTTTGCCTAATCAATTATTTTTTATGTGTGTTGTAAACAATCCTAGGATAACAAATAAATATTGAAAATTAATAAATTCATAAGCTTTTGCTCCTCCATAAAAATTGAAAAGAATTACATAATATGATATTATGCTTCTTAAAGTAAAGATGATGTCCTTAGACATTAAAGCTATTTATAGCCTACAATCATAATCCTTTAGAATTCTCACTAGATAGATACTCTAAAAAGATGATTCTAACAACTCAAGATAAAGGATGGTTTTAAGAGGGAATTCAGTGGTTTAATAAAATAAATCAAATCTTCTATCACACATTCTTTATTTTGATCTTAAACAAGTTTACAAAATTGTGAAATAAATTAAATAACATTTCAAAAAGTTTGGAAAAATGCAGAATGAAAGAAACATTTTTATTTGAATAGTATTAGGGAAGGTCTTAATTCCAAGGTAAATTATTTATTTGCTATGTACTATTCCTCACCATTTACAATTAGTAGAGCATGAATGGAATCTCATCATTTGAAACTTGAAATAGGTAAATAACTTATAATTTCTTATGAAGAACAAATATGTTAATTTTACAATATAAATAACATTAAAGATGAACATTACATTTTTCTACGATATCTAGCATTTGAGCACATTAGAAATAAGCTGAATATTATAAGTGATGAATTACTCACTTGCTTAAAGCATGTGGGTTGTGGTCTACAATTTATAGGTTTAATTTTAAAAGATATGTTAAGGCATGTGCTGCCTTGTAATGAGTCTTGAATTTAATAGGATGCATTGATGCATGCTCTACTTTAATTACACAACAATGTTATGCAAGTACAACAAATGCCTATTTAAATGTGCATACCCATTGCATTGATGATATCATTTTACTCAGTAATATAGAAAAACTCTATTAGTTTTTTCTCATGAAAGTTAGCATCAATCACCGAGTGCCTATAGTATGAACTAAGTAAATTATACTAAGTCTTATTCGAGTGATCATATACTTGAACATATTTTTATGGCACCAATAAGATTGAGATTCATTTACCATTATTGCAAAACTTGGCATTAATTTAATGTTTTCTTTAATTATAGTTTCATTTTAATTATTCTTTTAATTCTAATCACTTAGTTACTTATTTACATTCATTACATTTAATTACATTGCATGATTATAACCAACTTTGAGCATAAAAATGTTAACATTTGGCAATCCCAGTAGTGCACCACTTGGTACACCCAACAATGGTTATTTGGTAATCTACAACATTAGCGTATGTTTAAGATGTGTACAATGAGTTGAGAATGGATGCTTCATACATAGGCTAGATTAGATTTACTCTTGGAACTTATGATAAATATTTTAGAATTTTAATTTTTTAATAATATTTTTACTGTGTACATATCAACATCATTAACATGTACCTTCATCACAGTTAATCATATGAACTAAGTGCATATAAGTATGATTAGGAAGATAATAACCAATAATATATTGCCTAAGTATCTAGATAATAAAACTAGTTCTAGCCCATGGAATTCGATCGAATTGTACACGAACACTTATTGATGAGTGGTGAGGCACCCCTACACTCAACCATACGAATACGAGTGTTTCATGCACGATCCGGTTGAATTCTAAGGACTAAGTGCTTATGCGCCCTTGTGGAACAAGGATGGGTTGGTTGATCATTGTCTTCCCAAGCTTACCTGTATGTCATGATTGTATGGTTAAGTAAGCTTGAGGCATCTGATTTTTATAGCTTTTATGTTTTTATGTCCTACGCTAGTAGGGAAGGAGAGAGGTAACTAAGTGACTAATTTAACTTAACTACTCATTATCTAGGTTCTAACTAATCCTAACACCAACATCCATTCCCACTTGTCGTACACATCTTAAACTAGTGCAACACTACTGGGATTACCAAACGCTAATCNGGATGAATCAAAGAGCTCATCTTTATTGCCATACACAAGGTGTGCTCAGGTACACATTGCTCGAATAAAGATCCGTCCACACTTAGACCTCCTGCTGCGGGCACTTGGAAAATACTCTAACTTTCAAACAAACTACAAGAGTTTCACTACTTGACTACTAAAATACTTCCTTTTCAATTGTGCACCTGGGCACTGTATTTATAGGCTTGGGAGGAACTGCTCTAATAATTAGAGTAACCACTCTAATAATTAGAATAAACCACTAGAGTAACTACTCTAATAATTAGAATAAATCGCTAGAGTAATTGCTCTAATAATTAGAATAAACTGCTAGAGTAACTGCTCTAATAATTAGAATAAATCGCTAGAGTAACCACTCTCATCATACCCCCACGACTAAATGAAAACTCGTCCTTAAGTTCCTTACAAAATATTGGGAAGGTATGGGATTATTGACTAATTGACAACTGACGATGGAATGGGATGACAAACTCAACGTGCCCAGTGAATGGATCAATAAGCATATTACAACATTAGTGTTCATGACCAGTATGGTGAACACTCTTACATAAATGACATCCAAGTCTTTATTTGATAGCTTGAAGAGAAAGAGAGAGAAAGAAGATGAAGCATGTTGCCGCCAATGCTGAGATTGCGCCTTCCGTTGTTTATCCATAGCTACACCACCAAACTTGCTCCTTTCATAAATGCTCCAGTTTTGGCCCATCTTGAGTGCTTTCTTCAAGCCCAATTCATTTTTTGTATGATCACCATCTGCACACACAACATAGTCACAAATGAGCAAGGATAGATAATCCAAAATGCAGTAGATACCTTGCCTCAATATGAAGTGCATTGGCTAAGTTGTGGTTATGGTAGAAACTGGTTCAGAGATTTATCACTGGAAACTACCCAATGTGTAAGGGTTAGGCAATTAGTAAAATGGAAAAAATTGAAAAATTTGTGCCAGGGCCCCCATGACTAAGAGCGAACCTCTAGTAGCTATAAGATGGAAAAACACGAGGAATAAGCAAGATGAAAAATATCAATGGCAACGCCAATAAAATGGATGTCATGGATGGGGATGAAACAAGAAATGATTGATTATAGGAAATGTTTAAGGGAAAGAAATTAACAATTGCACAAAAAAGAAATGCTAGTGGGTCCTCCCCAAAGCAGGCTCATGCCCTGACAAACCCACAAACCAAAGAGTCCGTAGGCTCTAGGAATGTCATTTGGAAGCAAGAGTTAAAAACTTACCCATAAGAATTCACCAAAGAAAAACAATGCATCAACCCAGAACGGACTAATGATAAAACTGGCAATGAGATGGAAAATGGGAAGAAAGATGGAGAGGAGAGAATGGAATGGAATCCTAAGAACAAGGTTGTATAAAGTCCCTTATGTATTTTATGGTTAAGATGATTGAGTAGAACTTTATCCCAAATCCAGACTAAAACCAGCCACATTCAGTGACCTCGCATCAATACACCTGGCCAATCCATCCTCTTGAAGCAACAAGAATGTCTTCACAAAGAGTGACCACCATCTTGAGGAGAGCGAGATGGAGAAGTAGGAAGTGAGAAAGGGCCTTAGTTAGAGGGAACTTTTAGGCATGGGTAACATGTCTTTCTAGTTTCATAACCAACGCTTGTAGCCCATATTGCTTTATTATGTCTAAGAGGTGTGCTTTGAATTCTCACCTTTTTTTTTTTTTTTGCATGAGAACCACACCATGCAAAGACTTATTTTTATTCACTTAGCTTCCTGATTTTTGAACAATATCAGAATGGTGAAAAACCCAAGAAACAAGCATCCAAGCACCCAAGAGAATGGCCAACACCAATGCATCAAATCCCTTTGAAGTCACACCCTTTTCATCCTTCGAGTCTTTCCTTGGTTTGAAAAATACCCAACCACCAATTCATTAACGAGTTTACTTAGAAAAAAGGGACTATACAATTCCCAGCCAAAGGAGACCATAGAGTTGTATGGATGAGTGGATGGCATGGACTCATTGCCTATTTTACCAAACATCGTAATTCAAAGGTAAAAACCAACATTAGCAATCAATATGATATAATTTAATCCACCATCATAATCACTTATTAGATGATGAATAAAAGTAAATCAAGCAAACAAAGAAATAGTAAAAACATGAACGATGGTGTAAAACAAAAATGTGTAAAATAAAAATTCAAAAAGAACTGAGGGCCTAGAATGGTTATCATAGGTGGCCATCTCCCCCATGACTAAGTTGGAAGGAGGAGATCTGAAATAGTGAGTAGGGTTGTCCATCAAGAAAGGTAGCATGTGTATTGGCTATCCTAAGCTCCTGGAAAGGTTTGGTTTATTGCACATTGACCAAAAGTTTCTTATTCGGGCTCTCAGGTTTGTATATTGTCATGGCCCCTGAAGGAAAAGTTGCATAAATAATATAAGGTCCTTCCCACAGTGTTTGAAATTTAGTACATTATGGCACATGTGTGGGATTCCAGTAGAGAACCTTATCTCCTGGCTAATATTTAACTTTCTTAATTCTTAGGTCATGACGTTGTTTATTGAAAGCCTTGTGCAATTCGTTAGATGACAGGGTAGCTAATCAGTTTTCATCTAGCAAGTTAAGGGTTACTAACCATTGTTTCTATGCTAGACCAAGGTCAAGGTTGAGGTCACATGCCGTGGATAGTGTACGGAGCTCAATTTGAATGGGAAGCATTGGTATTTTACTATACACTAACTCATAGGGAGAGTATCCTATAGGGAGTTTCCATGTGGAGTGGTATGCCCAAAGAGCATCATTTAGTTTAGTGCTCCAGTCTCGCCTAAACTTGTAAACAATTCTTGTCAATATCTTTGTAATCTCCCTGTTGGTGACTTCTGCTTGACCATTTGCTTGGGGGTGGTATGGTGTAGTCAATTTATGCTCAACCCCTAAGTGTTGCATTAATTTCCAAAAGGTTGCACCTGTGAAGTGGATACCATTGTCTAAAATAAGTGCACGAGACACACCAAACCTGTTTATGATTTGTTGTTGAACAAATCGTGCAGTTGTAGATGATGTATAATCCTTAACAGCATTTGCTTCTACCCATTTAGTTAGGTAATCAACATCAACAGTGATATAGGCTTTTCCATTGGACATTGATGTAATTGGCCCCATAAAATCAATTTCCCAAATGTTGAAGGGTTTTAATGGTTGAATCCATTGTTGCGGATCCTCCATTCTAGGAGTCATTCCCCCATCATGTTGATAGTGCTCACAAGATTGGATGAAATGTTGGGCATCCCGAA
Source organism: Gnetum montanum (assembly GCA_015680685.1). Lineage (NCBI taxonomy): Eukaryota > Viridiplantae > Streptophyta > Gnetopsida > Gnetales > Gnetaceae > Gnetum > Gnetum montanum. The sequence continues at coordinate 127,869 of MNCI01005936.1, forward strand.
ATAATGTAGGCCAATAATATCCTGCAAGTAGGATCTTGATGGTCATTTATCTCCTAGTGTAATGACCCCCACAAGGACCCTCATGAGTGTCTTGGAGAACTCGCAGTTGATCTATATTGGGAACACACTAGCGAACCAAGCCATTGTGACACACTTTGTAAAGTTTCCCATTGATTTCCATAAAGTACTTGGCTCAGTGAAGAAACTATTGTTTCTTCTTAAGGTTTAACTCTTGTGGTATTTGTTGGGTGAGGAGATAGGTAAGAATGCTA
>MNCI01005936.1:130089-171132 GCA_015680685.1 Gnetum montanum
AATCCAAAAGAGCCTTGCATGGTGCATTTCCAGTAATTTGTAAGTATATTAGAGGACTCCCAAGATCAGAGAATTTCCTGGGAAGGTGGCTAGCTTTGATCCAATTGGTGATGACATGTGTTAGCATGACCGTATGTGTTGAGTATAGTGGTTGAGTTGAAGGAGGTTCCTAAGTTTTGATTAATACTAAGGCATTTAAGGAATTAGCTACTTGTGATTGCAAGGGCTTGGTTGGTCTGTTGGTTTTAAAGAAAGGTCTTTTCTTCATGTGGTTGTTCGAACCAATAGTAGGTTGAGAGTTAATAGCCATTGTGGCATTACGTTGCTACGGCTGGGTAGGGATTTCACCCTGCATAGCTGGAGCAGGTGGTAGTGGAGCTATTGGTGGAAGAGATGCAGCTGAATGAAAAGGATGATATGCTTGCAGAATATCGTCCCTAGAAGAGAGAGTTCCATAATACTCGTAGGCTTGGTAGTGAGGTTGAGGAGTGATGTGACCAGTAGAGTCACATGGGGAGATTGGTTGTTGCACGTAATATCCATATGGGTCAGGTTGCTAGTAAGGATATTATTGCCTTAGTGGTGGCATTCCCTATGATTGTGGGTGCTGCCACTATTGATATTGGTCAATTGGTTGTGGTGGAGTTCCACTTGGATAATATGTTAAGGGTTGGTAGAACTGTCTTGGGTTACCTTGGGGGGTAAGGTAACCTTCGGGGTGCTTGTTGTTTGTTCAATCGTGGGTTGAGTGCATACACCCCAAACTCTTGCAGATGTGAGATTATAAGGAAACATCCCTTAGGATGGTCATATTGACATATTTCACATCCACTATCATTATCTGTTTCCGACTCCACAACCTCTTCAATGATGACAACTTTTCCCTTACCCTTGCTATGTGCATGTTCAGCTTCTCTCTTTTCTCTTTTTTCATGATCACTACCTTTCTCTCTAGACTCCTCTACTATTTTTCCATAGTTGGTCTACCTTTGCCGATACTTCTGATGTCAATGTTTGGATAGGCAAAGTTTTCCTATTCACCAACTCTTCGAGTGGTGACTCTTCTTCATCCTCATAAAATCTTATTCCCCTCTTCCGAAGGGAAGGATCTTGGTTATACTATTCTACACTTTCTCTCTTCTGTAGCTCACCTTCTTCCTTAGTGACTTGTTCCAATAGTCTTTGAATTTGATGGGACCTAAGCTCGGATAGTCTCCCTTGCGCATAAGTCCCAATGGTTCTTCTTGTTTCATGCCTAAGCCCATCTATGAGATGGCGTAGTTGATCCCTTTGCGAATAACCATGGCTAGGACAATGATGTAATAGTGCATAGTATTGGTCCATGGAAGCATCCAAGGGTTCATGTCCTCCTTGATTCGAGCCTTGGATTTGCTTTTGCAAGTTAGACACTCAGGAGTACGTTTGGTACTTGTCATTAAATAGTTCTAACATAGTACTCCACCTACAAATGGATTCTAATTCTAAAGACTAGTATGAGCTTTCCACTTCTTTAACTAATGTCTGTGGGAACAACTTAAGTTTTTGGCATTCGTTCTCTATGTTTTGTAAGGCACATGCATCATGGAATGCTTGTAAATGAGTTTAAGGATCAGCGTTGTATCCCCCTTCAAATCGTTGGATATTGTTCATATCTAATCTCTTGATCCTACTATCTTTCTGATGCCTTGTTGGAATTCTAACAGCCTTAGTTATGTCCAACATACTTTGAGTAGCGAGTAGGGGTTCATCATGATCGTCTCATCCATGGCATCTATGATGCCTACATTGTTCCCTACTCTCCCTTCTTCTATGTCGTGACTCTCTAGAGTTCCCTCATCCCCTTTCCTAGCTGTTTCGTCTATGACTTCCACTTTGCGTACCTTCATCCCCATGGTCTTTTTCTTTATGAATATGTCCAGACATTGAAGGAGAGGATGAAGGAGATGATGAAGGTAAAGAAGAAGGAGAACCGTCACCATGATGGTGTCTGCCACCTTCTCTTTGGTAGTCTTGGCTTCGATCGCGATTGCGATCAGAATGTCCATCTTTATCATGTGTCTATGTTCCTTTTTTAGACCCTTTGTGCCTATGGGTATCAAAACTTGGGTTATGAATAGTGGAATGAAGGTTCTGATACACAACCCCTTGGCCAAAGTCAAGGGGAGGAACATCATTATGTGGGAAACTGCTTGAGGCAGGTTCACCACCCTCATTTTCGCTTAAAATATGTGAGACATCCTGCGACCACTTACCCTTCAAATATTTATGATGTATCTCCTGTTGTAAATCCTTTGACATTATGTCTCCATGGGATGGTATTCTCTCAAGTCATGGTCTTGCACAACGTATTCTGCATGTAAGTGCGACATGCTAATTCGTGTGAGGGCACAAAGAAGCATGCTTGGGACTGAACGATCAGGAGGTAACACTATGTTACCTTCTAAGTCTCACCAACACAGTTGTTCATCTTGATGGACGATAAAGGTGAAGTCTGGTATATACTCATTGGGATGAATATATACTGCTCTCATCACTTATGATTTATATGGTTGGGTATAGGATTTAATCTACCACTCATCATTAACATCATTGTTAGGAATTGGTGCTACTAGTTTAGATAGTTGAAATTATCTAAGGGTCATTGTAGAGTGGTAAATAATTTATCACTTAGAAATAATATTATTCTTTTATTCTAAGTGCACATAGAAATAAGAAAAAAAATTTCTTCTTCTCATACAACAGATTCACCATTTGTTGATGACTCAACAAGGGGATATGAAAGAACCACTAACAATTGAGATGAAGTACCATAACTGATGAGGGACAAGGTACCCCTATGCCTAACCATACGAATCACAAGCATTCACACATGATCTGATCAAATTTTGTGGATGGGACTAGTTGTGGCATTTAGATCGCTATACCTTGATCATAGTTCATTGTCTTCTCACTTGGACTAGTGGTAGCTGTGTTACATATGGTTTAGTCCAAAGTGAGGTGTATCATGTTATCTAACTCTATGCTACTCCTGATGATGAAAAGAGATAAATTAATTAAACTAATGAGTAATGGAAAACAAGATCTAAACTAGTCTATGTGCAATGAGTATTCACTCTTAATCATTTGTACACGTCTTGGACTTTATGAGACTACTTTTGGGATTGCCAAGTGTACATCAATTGCTATGCCAAATGATACAGCTCTGGATTACCACGTATCTACACTTAAATGTTCATGATTAAGACGTACACATTTCGCTTGATAACACGAACAATAACTAATAATAAATGAAAACATTTAAATAAAGAAAGTAGTTAATAATTAAGGCAATAATAATCTAAGTGGATGTTGCAATGATGGGAGTAATCTTGATCTTTATTGCCAGTCATGTAACATGTCCAAGTATGTCACACTCGAATAAAGGTGTCGTATAATTACAAACATTACACTATGGGCATGCATTGGGAACAACAATTCTAAGGAAAGAACTGAAAAGTAAAACTGTCTTTCTACTTCCTACCTCTCTAACTACTATCTCATTTGAGCGTCCAAGTGCTATATTTATAGGAAAACCTAGATGAGGCAATGTCCAATATCCAACGTCACTTATTGGCTCTGATGTCGAGGCTTTGACATCACGTACCCAACATTAGGGCCTTACAATGATGACTCATCATACCCCCACGACTAAATGAAAACTCATCCTTGAGTCAACAAAATGAGGAACAAGTTCTTTACAAAATATTGGGTAGGTATGGGATTATTGACTAACTCAAACAATGAATAAAATAATAGACTCTTTGCATGCCATAGTGCTGTAGTACAAGAATGGGACACATTATTACAAATCAAAACAAAATAAACCTAGGTGCTTGGAGATGGTGGTTGTTCCATTAGTTGCTTCCCTTTGTCACCAGGTCATTGAAACTTGTAGCGATTGAGCAAGGCCTACAACTTTTCTTCCTCCATCCTTGGGTTGTGCATTGTCTAGCCTATTGTGCCAGTGTGTGCTGGTGCCAGTACATCCCAAGGACATGACAGTTGTGGAAACATTTGATTCACCTTTACATACCATGCCGCGAACTGTTGTTGTTCTTTATCAAAAGCCCTAGCTTTATCTCTAAGCTCATGATAATCTATCAATCACCAAGCTAGGTTTGAAGATACATCCTGTTGTCCTCAATAACTAGCTTTAACCACCTCTAACCCTGAGTTTTCCACCTGCAACTTTTTCAAAGCATCTTTTTAATCTAGAAACTATTTCTAATACAGTGCATAGGTGGTCGCCACTTGCTTCTCCAGCTCACTTTAGGAACGACCTGCTATTAACATGGCAAGGTTGGTATATCTAAGGTTAGTCAATGCCATGTATTCCTTTAGATCCTCTATCTGCAAGTCCTTGTTTTTGACTTCTGCTTGTTGGACTAGGGCATAACTATCCAAGATGGACTACCACTCAGGATCCTGTGCCAATAGGAAGTTGATGTATGCTTTGGCCATCTGGATTTTCTTTTCATTAATTTGTTTGTACATGCCAACTTGGTCATGGAAGTGCTCTTTCAATTTTTCATGCTTTTTGGTCTCATTTTGCCATGTGCTAATTTCAATTGCAGACTTTTGGTGGATAGTGTGAACCTCCTCCATGGAGAAGGTTCTATTTTCCCTAGCCAATTTATTAATATCTTAGTTGACCCTTACCAATTATTCCTGCAACTGGTGGATGCTTTCTTCTAGGATGTTCTTTTGTTTTTCCATAGTGATCAACCTAGAATTTTTTATAGTGAGCTACTTATTCTCTTCTTGGACAATGGTTAGTGTCTTTTTATAAGCATGAGATTGCACATCTATAGTAGAGGCACTCCAAACCACCATCTCCTTCTCTCACCCTACAGTTGCCCTCTCCTTTGTTAGCTTGGTGAGCTCCTCTATCTTGAATTGTTTGAGTTAGTCTGGTGGAACAAAATGGGTAGGATCTCATCGTTCAACTCATAGGGCAACCAACTCTTCTTGTAACCTTTATATTTCAGCTTTCGCATGTTCTACCCTAACTTCTGCCATGAACAACTTTCCCTTCATGGTGATGAGGTCTGATTGGGCTATAGTGACATTGTTGGGGATGTCAAACAAAGTGATCATTACTTGGCCCATATGCAGCAATTGATCAAGCACGTCCTCATGTACTACAAGAGTCATTGAGGTCCCAACTAGCATTTGTGTGTCTCTGGTTCCTACTAGATCTATTGGGGGCATGACAGGCACATTGAATAACTCTTTAATATGATCAATGATCATCTCTGTTACACTTGCCACATTCTCATGTTGTAGTACCATGACTATGGCACCTTCTCCAGTTTCTAATGTCACTTGAAAGGATGCAGCGTTCCCCTAGATCTAGTGTAATCATTGGGATTCCTCTCCTCTTAACTGTATTAAGATCTCTCCCCACGTTGCATCAACTGACACACTAGGTTGTGTGGCATTGTCCATGACTTGGAAGAGATGAGACTCGTCCCTACTTCTCCAGCTGACTGTTTCAGTGATTCTTTGCAAATGGCTCATCAAAGGCCTATAATCCTATGATGGTAGTGGTGGCTGAGCTCGTGCTTGTGGGTGTTGTTTAGGCTCACATTGCATCTTTGTTCGTGGTTTGAAGTCCTTCTTTGCTTCTTGTTCTTCACCAAGATCTTTTCTTGGTGCTACCAATTTCAAGAGCTTAGCGAAGGAGGCAGTCTGAGCCTTCCTAGGGATATCATTGGTATATCCTAGGATCCCAATGTGCTTGCACAACTCTTTGATTAAGTAGGGAAATGGAAGTATTGGTCTCCTTGAGTTCGTTTCTTTGAACCACCGTTGGATTTTAGTGAAGTAGTACTAGGGAAGGTTGGCTATAAATTTTTCTATTAAAATGACACTTTCCCTAGTAGCATAAGTGGAGATTCAATTGAGCCCCTTTGTGGGAAATATGTGGTATGTCCCAATCTTGAAGTAGGTTTTCTCCTCCAAAGTCATTTCATTGTATGTTTTGTCCTCTTTACTGTACATCCATCTCAGTAATAGTTTCTTTGTTTTGGAGTCGGATTTGGTGGACAGGTGAGCAACCTTAGCTCCTTCATTGGGTAGGTTGAGAGTCACAACAATTGCTTTGACTAAATAAGGGACAATCACCTCGTAGATGTTAATGGTGGTGCCCTCATCCTTATTGTGCCAGAATTGATAGGGTTTGCCTAGGTACCATTTGCCATTGTTGGACAGAATGGGCCACAATGGGGATGCCTTGAGTTGTGTTCAGATTGCCTGTGGAGTAAACCCCATGAATGGACTAAAGTTCACTCACAATGACCAAAGCCAATGTGGACTTTTCCAAGGTGGTAGCAAGGTAGTTAGGGGGCAACATGAGATGTTGTTCTTGCTCAGGGGTCAATAGTTCTACCACCTCTCCTTGGGCTGATTGCCCAGTAGCAAGAGCCTCTTGGTGAATACTGAAGGATTAGGCATCCTGCTTAGTATGTTTCACATGTTCACCTTGTTGNCATGACTTAAAACTGATACCATAGAGTTTTGTCCGGTATGACACTAAACTGCTACATCTGTCCGCCATGACATGAAACTAGCATCCAGAGTCCACTAAGACTATAAACTAGTTTCCCTCTTCATAGTCCGCCATGACTATAAACTAGTTTCCCTCTTCATAGTCTGCCATGAATATCAACTAGCAATGCACCATCCGCTACGACGCTAAACTGGCACCGTCCAAGGGGTTATGACGTGAAACTAATCCACAACAGTTCGCTAAGACTATAAACTAGTGACATCATTGATGACCAGGAAAAATTTGAAAAGATCTGTTGCTACAGTTGACTAAACTGTGCCACAGAAACTTGTTGCATGATTCATCCCATGGGGCCTAATGAAACTGATGCTGTTCATGATTCTGTTTACTTTGAAGGCTGCACGTGGTGACTCCATATCGTTGTTTAAAGTGTTTAGCTAACTGTTTCATTTGTGGTTTTCTTGTCTTCTTGGAGTTGTGTTTGCAGGATGACACTTTTGAGACATTCGTGCATAGATGCACTTCATCATGACAACAAGGTATCATGTTTTTCCTGATGTACGCGACTGGGTTAATCAATTCGTTCATAAGTACATTCCTAATTCCTGACACATTCCCTATTCCCCACATAAGATCATAAGAGGAAGATGAGTGCATAGAGCTCTAAGTCGCAAGAGAAAATTTCAACAACTCCCCTGGTAGCAAATGAGAAAAATGAAGTTCAAGTTTCACAAGGGATCATAAATTTATACATTTTTGAGACCTGACATCAGGTACATGATTTTGATGTCCAAAAATTTGCATTTAATGGGGTAATTGAAGATGCAAACTGAAGCTTTGCAATTGGTTGGAATGTTTGAATGTAAGTGTATCATTCTGGGGTAAGGGAAAATCTATTTTGAGGCACCAAAAGTATGATGAGATGAAGTCTTCATGAAAAACATTAGGATGAGCAAGAAAAAGGTATTGAAATTGAGGCTGTGGGATGGATCAATTTCATGATAAGAAAAACAATAAAAGGTAGTGATTTGAGTGCTTAGAAGGTTAAAAACGATGTGGTTGTGTTAAACAAGCACGAGTTGCAAAAGTTATACAAGTGGATCCTCCCCAAAGCAGGCTCTAGCCCATGATGCCCTTGTGTAACCAGACCTATAATGCCCATAGGTACTAAAGGGGTTGAATGCAATGTAGACTTGTGAAACAAAACTCACATTTTAGAATCACTAAATTTAGATAAGAACTCAATGTTATACAAAACCACAAGCTATGATCATCTAGAAAACAAGATGAGATGAACTGTAGAAAGGATTATAGAAATTGGGACATGAGGTGTCATACCATTGTCATAGTGAAACCATGTGTGTTATTAATGGTTAAATAACCATGTGTCCTTCTTTCCAAGATTCAAACCAAGTCCAAACCCCATTGCAGTGACATTACATTATTTCATCTCATCGGAGAACAACCATAAAACTATCATAGTCATGAGGAGCAACATCACTTGGCATTTTGTCCAAGCGAGGAGTTGATTATGGCACAGTTATTACATATTTCGCTCTTTTTTTGCTTATTTTTTATGCTTTTGAGAACTTGCCAACCTTTAGGCATGGGTACATATCTTTCCAGTGGGATCCACAGAAGTTTATTCAGTGTTGCTTTAAGTTGCTCTTACTTCCATTTTTCGTTAGATCTACAAGGATATGATTACAACCTTAGCAACATGCTAGAACATACAAAAGTGGCCAAAGAGACTCCACAAATTTCCTTGATGTCACACCCTTTACATTCCACCTTGGTTCTACACTCTTCTGTCTAGAAACAACGATTATGAAGTTATTTTTAGGTTGGATGATGAAAAAGGTTATCATTATCACGAAAGCAAGAACCTCTTATTAATGGAATAAGTGGATGGATGACATGGTCTTAATGTTCGAATAATCAATCCCTTATGACTTGACAACATAAAGAAAACCTCACCTCATTGGGCAACATGATCATCTTACTCACAAGCAAGATTACAAAAGAAAATGAAAATAACAACTAGAAAAATAGAAAAAAATGGAATAAGAAATATGGAAATGACAAAAAATTGTAAAACAAAAAGATGAAAAACACTTAAGAATCCTGAAGATTATAATGGGGGGTAACCCCACCACTAAACATTTGGCCATGACAAGGATTAATAAGTGGATCAGTAGGATCCATGCATGTATGAAGCATTGGTAACCATTCATGCCTCAGCCACTAGGTGTTTGTTGGTGGTGTGGTGGTTGGGTAGAAAAATTGTTGATCACACACTTGATTGTTATATGAATGGTGGGCTAGGGTATGAGGTGCATTAAAATTATGGATGGCTAGCCCATGATTACACCCTTGATCATGATATGGTACGCATGGATTTATTTGTCTTCCCATGCTTGTAGATTCATTGGTTGGATTTGGGATTGGAATACTAATCGATGGTGGCCCTTGTGTATGGTCAGAGGAAGTTGGTTGAGACAAGGAAGGTGGTATACTAGCTTGGCATTGTGCTAGCTCAATTGATGTGGTGGGTCCATGCGTGGGTTGCTTTGGCTTACGACCTTTCCTCTAGAAGGGATGTTTTTGATGTTGCAATTGGAACCCACTAGTGTCAGCATGTCTATGCACATTTGCAACACAAGTACCACTTGTTTGTTAATATTGTGGTGCTGAACCTTCTTGATTTACTAGCGATGGTGTATAAGGAGGTGAATTATGAGGATATCGAGGATAGGATGGATGGTAAGAGGCACGAGGTGGTGATCCTTCAAGGGATGTCATGTATTGATGGTATTAGGGAGAGTGGTAGTGGCAATTTGAAGTGGAGGATGTAGAACTAGTTGGAGAAACAGGGTGTTGAACATAATATTCATGTGGTTTAAGTAGATATGGCTGATTTGGTGGTGGCCTCCCCCATGATTGTGGTTGTTGCCATTGTGGTTGATGACCGTGTTGAGGTTGGCAATAAGTCCTCCTAGGATGGTACGATCGGTTGTGGGATTGTTGGTAAGTACCTTGTGGGAGAGAAAATCTCCTAGGCATGTGCCTTTATACAAACTTTAGATTTAAGACACTTACTCAATACTCTCATAGATGCAACAAGATAGGGCATGTCACATCCATTATCTTTGTTTGTGGTTGAGTCTATAGCCTTACTTTCTTTAACCATTTTCTCATTTTGTCGAAAAGTGTTCTTGGCTATTTCTTGGTTTTGCATCCTCTGTTTAGTATGATCGCTTGGCTTGTGTTGCATGATCTTCTTTGTAGTTGTCTCAATAAGGGTTGTGATGTTTTCATTTATCCATTTGGACATCCTACTGAACTTTGCTTCTAGATCATCAATAGACTTCTTTATTGGCGAGGTTTGTTGCGGAATCACCATATCAAAAATAGTTTCATTCTCCTTATCATAAATTTGGACCTCCTTCGATTGAAGGGTTGGCTCCCATTGGTGTTTCTTGACATGCTCGCATTTGCATATCTCTCCTTCTTCTTTTGCCACACACTCAAATAGCTCTTTGATCTTATGGGCTTGGAGCTTGTATAATTGCCTTGGGGCATACATCCCAAGGGTTTCCCTTATTTCATTATGAAGCCCATCTATGATGTGGAAAAGTTTCGTTTCCTCAGAGAAACCGTGGCTTGGGCATCTATTTAGTAAAGTATAATATCTATCTAAGGCCANAGTATACTATCTATCTAAGGCCATGTCCAAGGGTTCATATTGTTCTTGTTTCCACTCTTGGATCTGTCTCCTCAAATTAGACACCTTTGCATAGGTTTGGTACTTCTCATTGAAAATTTCTAACATTGTAGACCATTATTAGATTGAATTTGGTTTCAACGATCTATACCACATTTTGGCTTTATCAATTAGTGTCCTAGGAAAGAGCTTAAGCTTTTGCCACTCACTTTCAATGTTGTAGAAAGCACAAGCATCGTGGAAGGCTTGTAAATGATGTTGTGGATCTGAATCATAGCCTCCTATGAATTTTGAAATATTTTTCATATCAAGCTTAGGTATATGATTCTTTTGTGATGCCTATGGGATATCTTAATGACCTTTATGATATGCATTAGGCTCTTAGTGGCCAATAGGGGTTCATCATCATCAAACAAATTGTGAGAAAAATGTCTATCTCTATTCATTTGATCATGATGGTGCTGTCTTTGACCTTTCATGTGGGTTAGAATTCAATTTTTAGCCAAACCCTTTAGTGGAGTTCTATCTCTATACCTATGTTCGTCTTCATTAGAACTAGACATTGAAGGGGAAGAGGAAGATGAGGAACTAGAAAGATTGCCATGGCTTCTATGATGTTCCTTGAGATCCCTTAATATATCATTTCTTGGTTTCGAGGAGGTCTTAGGCCTTGAGGCCTCCCCTAGTTCAGGACCTATGCCATCTCCTCTAAGATTGTCTACCTTAGGTGAATGTAGTCTTTGAGTGTTGTTAGGGTGGTCGTAATCATAAGAAATCCCTACATTAGGTTGATCACTTCAATCTTCTTCATCGTATATCTCGTTAGTCCTCCAATGAATGTGTTTGCTATATAGTGTGTGGCCATTTCCTTGTGGAAGAGACGTTGTGATTAATTTATAGTGTGTGTGATTTAATATTGTCTAAAAGATATATCATTAATACCTTATAGCGATGATGTATGATATAACTAATCTAGATAACTAGCACCATCCTAGGCAATGGTGCCAATGATAAGCGGCGAGGTACCACTACATCCAACCATACAAATCACAAGTGTTCACACACGATCTAATCAAATTTCATGGATGGGACTAGTTGTGGCATCTAGATTTCTATGCCATGATCGCAGTTCATTATCTTCCCACTTGGACTAGTGGTAGCTTTGTCATGTACAGTTTAGTCCAAAGTGAGGTGTATCATGTTATCTAATTCTATGCTACTTTTGATGACAAAAAGAGATAAATTAATTAAACTAATGAGTAATGGAAAATAAGATCTAAACTAGCCTATGTGTGATGAGTATATGCTCTTAATCATCTGTACACATCTTGGACTTTGTGAGACTACTTCTAGGATTGCCAAGTGTATGTCACTGGTTGTGCCAAACGATACACCTTTGGATTACCAGGTATCTACACTTAAACATTCATGATTAAGGTGTATGCATTCTGCTTAATAACAAGAATAATAAATAATAATAAATGGAAACATTTAGCTAAAGAAAGCAATGAATAATTAAGGTAATAATAATCTAAGTGGATGTTGCAATGATGGGAGTAATCTCAATCTTTATTGCTAGTCATGTAATGTGTCCAAATATGTCACACTCGAACAAAGGTGCCATACAATTACAGACATCACACTATGGACATGCATTGGGAATAACAATTCTAAGAAAAGAAACTAAAAACTAAAACTATCTTTCTACTTCCTATATTTTGGACTACTATCTCATCTAAGCATCAAGTGTTGTATTTGTAGGCAAACCTAGATGAGGTGACGTTGGATATCTGATGTTGCTTATTGGCGCCGATGTTGGGTACATGAAGTCAGGGCTTCAACGTTAGGTACATGACATTGAGGCCTTAAAATGATGACTCATCAATAAAAAATAAAAAATATCTATCAATATCCAAATCAATACCATCTAGATTTCACTTTCATTCTTCACCAAGATTAACAACTACAATAGAGGGATCTAGAAGGCAACATCATGTTACTGCCTAATCACTTAGTTCCATCACTGCTCATAATGGAATTGATGAAAGTAAAACTTACAATAGTTGCTCTAGATTACAAGGTATTTGATGACATATCTAGGTCCCATTATTCCAGTAAATCCCAGTTGTGAAAGGCTCATTTCATGAAGGCATGTCATGAAACTTCTAAGAAAAAAGAGACTAATGTTACACTAACATTACAATTAGAGAAGAAGGATATGGACTACCAATTTGGTTGATCTCATGGTCAACATCAACTCGTGGTCACTTTCAACCTTAATGAGTAACTAAGAAAAATGGAGAATGAGATCCAACACAAGGAAGACCTCTAGGCCTAGGTCTTCCAATAGGCCACCTAAAGAACATCAAAGGGGTCATGGTAGGAGAGTAAGTTGACAAAACTCTCATAGTTCACCATCTTTCTTAGTATCATCATCTTCAAGCTTTGATGAGGGTGAACATGGCCAAGGTAGGAGGGATAATGATAGAAGACTTGGTAAAAATTATACAAGAAACCATTGTAGGGATGGTAGAAGAAAAAGTAGATGTAATCAAGAAGCTAGATACCAACATGAATGAAGGCATACCATGTGATGCCAAATGAAACATTGTTATGATTGGGATCATGATGATTAGATTGACCTCTTGCTCACTATCATAAGCATGATTAACATTAAGGAAGCATTCTATATTCTAACCACGCATTAGAGGAATGGCCGAATCAAGTATCTAGATATGAATAACATCTTAAGTTTGAGGGGGAATACAATGTAGATTTATAATACCATTTGCAAGCTTTCTATATTTTTTTATATCTTACAAAACATAGAAAATAAATGATAAAAGTGGAAACGCTTTCTAAGGACACTCATCAAAGAAGCTAAAAGTTGGTCCTAATCCTTTGAACCAAAATCCATTAGAAGGTGAAGTACAATATTGGAGCTATTCAATGACAAGTATTAAACATATATCTGAGTGTCCAACTGAAGAAAGCAAATCCAATGATAGAAACATAGCAATCATGAATTACTTGATGTAGCCTTAGATAGGGATTACTTTCTACTTCACAAATTTCCAAGTCATGGCTTCTCCTAAAGGGAATAGTTACATCATATCATAGATGGACTCAAGAACAAGAATAGGAAAGCCCTTGGAGTCTATGCCCAAGGGAGACTATTAAAAATGAAAATCCATTGAATTCAAAGACTAATTTATCAAGTGGTAAAGAAGAAAGGAGAACTTAGGAAAAGAGAGAGAGTAGAGAAGTACAACAGGGATTCTTCTAACCACAAAAAGAGGTTTGTCTCTATGAGCTAGATGAGGGAGTATTGTTAGAGAAAGTTGTATAAAGAAAAATCTTGTTCATTTAGAAATCAATCACTAAAATATTAGTAAATGTTGATAAGATATGGGACTCAATAGATGAAAAATTTCAAACAATACTAAAGATCATGGAGGAGAAAGTAGAACAAGGAAAAGTAATGGATAAGGACAAAAGAAAGAAAAAGAATGTAGGAAAGGACTATTATCAACATAAAGGAAAAGCAGTTGTAGTTAAGGAGATTGTAAAATTTAAATCAAAAGATGATGATTGTGATATTTGCCAATATAAACATCTAAAGGATTATTGCCTTATAATGTCATATCTCTAAGAGTCTAGAATGTATACCTTAAACCAAAGATTCGTTAATAGGTAGATATCTAGAAGGTTATCTTTTCCTTAAGGCAACTATAGAAAATCACATCACAAGTAATAATATTATTTAAGTGAAGCTCCATCAGAACCTTAGGAGTACTATCAACAATGGTAAAATCCACAATCATGGGGGATGCTACCACCAAAGTAGAAATACCTTTATAGACAACGTGATCCATATGGATATTCTGTCCAACAACCTATATATTCAAGTGGTTCTACCATACATGTTTTTTCTTATCATTATTATCATCATGAGTACCATAAACTTGTTACTCCACAAGCTGAATCTCCTTCTTCTTATACTCTTCATCCTCACGTGCACTTCCAACCTCATGCTTTAAATCGATTAACACCTCCTCCACCCATGTAAGGTGAAATCCCTTCATAGATACACCAATGAAATGCCATATGAGTCATAAACTTGTAGATGGATGATAACTCAAGTGGTTCTAAGCATAAGTCTTAGAAACACCCATTTGTTAGGCCAACCCATTCATCAAAACCTTCATAGGCATATGTGGCTATGGGCCTTAGATCAATAACCTCCCAAATGCCATCTAAAATACCTTCAAATCAAAGTTTCTCAAATGGACAAACAACCATGTTGATCCATGTGGTTATTGGTTGGATAAAGGGATGAAACTTTTCTAGGAAGAGAATTACTTTAGAAAGTCTCCTAATTTTTTTCACATCATAATAAATGCATTATGCAAAGCTCTAATGGACTTAGGTTTTGAAGCCAATTTGATTTCATAAGAGATGTAAAACCTTGGAATATACCACCACTTAAGAAATGCAATATCATATTAAAGCTTACAAACTAGCCTATTATTGCTTCTTTAGGACTAATGGAAGACATTTTGGTGATAATTGATGACTAGTTATATCTTATTGACTTCCTAGTGATCCATGTGAACAAATACAAGGGAGAATTTTCTATCATTACTGGAAGGAATTAGCTAGGTACAATTGATGTCAAGCTAGGAATCATAAACCTATCATTAGAAATTTCCAAGGAAAATAAGCATGGAATAGTAGAGAAAAAGGGAGTTTCATGTATTACTTATAGTAGCATAGTGTGCAATTGCATGCAAAAGGTATGGGAAATTACATACATAACTATCATAGCATGAAAATCATATGTAGAATTAGAAAGTATGCAAAGGTGCTTATATGCAGCAACCATAAAATAAGATGGCACATAGTGGTTGATTTCAAATAAAATCTATGATTCCACTATGTGCATAGAACTATAATAAGCCCTAAAAAGGACATACATTGATATATTAAATGAAATGGAGTAGCTTAGATGTCAACTCTTTGATGCAAAAAACTACCAATAAGCATACATGGACTAGGGAAAGTTGGAGATTCTAAAGACATTTGATATCTAGTCATAGTTGAGGCATGGTTATAGTCATCTAATGTCATGTTCATTATATGCTTTTGGATGCATTTATAGTCATTCTATCAACTTCTAACATCCCCTCTTCTTGAAATAATTATTTTGAAATTAAAATTGAATATACTATCCACTAAGATCCTCTTAGATTTGTTGAACCATACTAATTTTTAAATTTTCTTGTCACAATGAGATATTGAACATTTATGAAGATAAAATATTCTTAAGATAAATTTTCAATAATGATGTTACTTTCTAATTTAAATTTATCATCAACCTTATCCTGGTCTTATCCCAACAAAATGGGGTTGGTTACATAAGTTTTTTTTGTCATTTACCTCTACGAAAAGCTATATCATTTATTTATATTTTCTTCAAATTATCTTTGATCATGTGAATGCTGTGCATCACATTTGGAAAATTCCCTAGCATCTACAAAATTTGAAAAAAAAAAAATAATCCATAAGATTTAACAAGGTTTTACTACAAACTATTAACTTGATGCTAATTCTCCTCCTTGGATATCTAGGTTTAGGACCAACATTGATAGAGTTAATATTCAATTAAAATGTTTGGGTTAAATTTTCTTAAAAATCTACAATAAAACTTAAAAATTTTAACTTTGGTTGTTGGAACTAAAACTACACCCATGTCATATATTTAAATTATAACTTTATAACCTAACATTACCCACAATAATGGAATCCATAACTTGGAGCTTTCAAATTAATAGTCTAACCACTAGGTTAATACTTGATTGTTAGAAATAAATCTAGATGATTTGGCTTTCAAGGGAGGGAGGGAGGGGGCAGTTTGGGAGGATTGGGGGGAAGGATGAGAGAGAGAGATGTGGGGTGGAAGTAGAGGGTAGAGGTATTAGATAAAAAAAAATCAATAATAAGTAAGAAATATTTTAGAGTACATCACATGGTTAATTAAGAGGTTGTTGACACCTTAAAATAATTGTAATATAGGTACACCTAAAGATATATAGGTCAATTAGAACTTTATAACTTAACATTATCCATTAGAATTGAATCCATGACTTAATAATGAGGTATTAGCCTAGTGGTATGAGTCTTGACCTAGTAACCCCAAGTCACAAGTTCAATTCTACTAGGTAGCACAAAGTTATAAACTTTTATAAATCTTGGGGTGTACCTATGTTTCAATTATTTTAGGTTCCAACACCCCCTAAATCCATGACTTGAAGCTTTTAATTAGAGCCTTATCACTAGGGTAACAAATTGTTCATCACATGATTAATCACTATATGTATTCCTTATACATATAGCCAACATGAGGGGCTAGGGGTGTTGGAACTTGAAACAATTGTTTAAATAATATATGAGGTAGGAGAGACTGAGGTGGGTATGGTGGCTTGGGAAGCCAATTGTTGGAATAGGTTCCCTAAGAAGTTTTTTGGTTTGAGCTCCACCTCGAACTCATCTTACTCCTCATGTTGGCTCTCAAAGCTTGACTTCATGTCTTGCTTGTCCATATCAATTAGATGAGATAAAATATGTGTGTGGACATTGGACAATGGTATTATTATAAGGAAAAGGAATATATTCTTTCCCATTACGATGAATGAGTTTGTATTCACTATTGGATTCCACCTCTACTTGTGGAATGAGCAAACCTACTTAGATTTTGGCACATATGAAATTATAATAATTTTCATGAATTATTGTAAAATTTGGGCTTCACCCTCTCAGTCTAAGTGACTATCTATGTTCAACCATGGTAGGTTCTTTAGGGTCATAGACCCTCACAACATCTTGGTTAGATGCTGTATTGGTTAAGTTGAAGGGCAAGACAGTTGATTGATTGCATGACATGTTTACTGGCTTTAAAAATTGGTTTAATAAATTTTAAAAATTGATTTTTAAATCAAAATTTTAGCAAGTGGAATTGTTCAAAATGTAAAAAGAGGGTTATGACTAGAAAATGATGTAAACTATATTATAGGTGTAATGCAAGTTGCAATGGTAGTGGTGTGCACTACACTTGGAAAAATGTGAAAGTTGTAGACATGTTAAAAGTACCAACTATGCTAGCTTTTCTAGCAATGTCTATGATGAAGTGTGTATAGTAGACCACTGTATTTCCTAGCCAACTACACTAAGGTAGGTGGTGGGAAATTGATTTTTCCTTGGTAAAACCAAGTTTTGAATATTTTCTTCTAAGGAGATACACAAATTTTAAAAGATTAAGTGTGAAAATTTTGGCTTTTTCAAGGATTATGGTAGAGTCTTGGCAATGTCTATGCTAGCTCTCCTATAGGATTTCATAGTAGATGTATTTGGATTTTGAGTTGAGGTTGCGTTAGTTTCTAGGATATCACCAATGTGGGTTTTGCAAGCTTCATTGTGACTATGCTAGCCTTAGAAAGTCCAACAACTACGATGAAAATCATGTAGAAGTCCAAATCACCCACAACTATTATGCTGCATATTTAATTGTGGAAATTTCAATATAAACATAGCTTTTATGGGTAGATGCTTGCATGTTTTATATTTCAAAACATAGAAAACTTGATTTGGGAAAATGTTTGAAAAACATTTTGGAAACTGGTTGGAAAATGTTTGGGAAAGGGTTTTGGAAAATGGTTTTAGGCTAAGAATTTGAGTGGAGGCCCTCCTTCTAGCACCAAAAGAACTATAGCACCTATAAAATTCTTGTTGGAAAAATGAAAAATTCTAGGCAAAATAGTGTTGACCTTGAATCCAAAGGACCTTTGAGAAAGAGGATTTAAGGTGCCCTAGATGATCTGGTTGATCACCCAGGGACTTATAGAATGTAGATGGAAATATGAAAATAAAGTTGCAAACTCAAATAAAAGTAAATATATAATTAAACTTGAATAAAATTTGCACTACAAATGAATTGGCAAAATTTATCAAAAATAGCAAAATGCTCAAAGTGTAGAGGTCTAAGAGTACAGATTGTGTGCCTAGATGCACAAGAAGCTTGTCTAAATGGAGCTTGAAGCCTATTGGAGTTGGTAGGTTGTATTCTGCAATTGAACTCCATGATCTAGATAGTTCACAACTCCAATCATTAAGAGCCTCTTGCTCTTTTTTATTTTTATTTTCAACTTTTAAGTGTTAATGATGTGCACAATGGTGTTTGACTTTGGTGGTAATGGGATTACATTGAGAGTCCTTGGGGCTTAGGTAGATTCCAATTACTTTTGAAAAGTCTTACAAAATGCTAAAAATGGATTTTAGGTGGTTAAGGTTGCTATAATGATATGGTTTAAAAAATGTTCTAGAACTTGAATGAAGTGTTCTAGTTTGACTTTTATAGGCTCTGGAATTGTTGAATTTAGGATACAAATTTCTACCATAATTACTGACAGATTAATGTTGTTTGTAGGTGTAGTTAACCATTTATGGTATGTTTTGACATCCAAGGACCATCAAAACCACATCAGATACTAAAAATAGTAAATAGAGTTTTGTGACTACACTAACTTCACCTCAACTATGCTAGCCTTGGAGAGCTATGCTGGCATTGTTGGAATTGGCTAAGAGATGTGGTGACTATGTTGGCCTTGTGGATATTGTTGAAGATTTGAGATGACTATGTAGGCCATGCTACCACCAATGGAAACTATCATAACTACACTTGCCATTGCTGGGAAAATGGAAAATCCAACAACTCTAACGTTGGCATTGCAACTTCTACATTGGTTTTGTGACAACTATGTTGGGAATTGTTGGGAAATGGAAAGCCAAACACAACCAATGTTGGGTGTAGATGGTTCTAGCGTAGTTGAGGCTATACCCTCATAAAAAACCCATGAAAATGCCAAATTTGGTAGTCCCCAAGGCATTTTTAGCCTTCCCAAGCCCAAATATAGACATGACATTACTTTATCTGCTTGGAAAGTGAGGCAGTAATTACTTATGAGGCATTTTTCAGCTTGATGTGTAGCAAGGTACCCCTACGTCCAACCATACGAATCACAAAGCGTTCACACACGATCCATTCGAATTTTGTGGACTCTAGTTTGTGGTGAACTATTCTTATAGGAAGTGAACCTTGCCCTAAGGTTGTTCATTGTCTTCCCAATTACACTTGTGATGTATAAAGGTATGGTTAAGTGTAATCAAGGCATATGATTTTTATTGTTTAATGTTTTTTGTTCTTTGGTGCTTAGAGTAGAGAGATGAAGTAATTGAATAACTAATCAAATTTAACCACTTAACTAGTCTCTAACTAATCCTAACATAAGTATTTGGTCCCATTTTTCATACACATCCTGAACCCACATATCCACTAGTAAGTTACCAAGTGCTACGCTATTGGGCACACCAAGCAATAACGCTACCAGGATTATGAAGCAAATATGTGTTTACAATTGAAGCAATCATACTTATGTACTTAATTTATTTAGCTTAATTAATTAACTACTCACTTAAAGTCTAATTTATGTTAATTGATTGCATATTTCATGAAAATAATAATAGCATAAATAAATCATTAATCTATTCTAAGTGTTGCAAGGTTGGATCAAAAGGCTTGTCTTTATTGCCATACACAATAGTGTGGTTTAGATACAACAATGCTCAAATAAAGATCTGTATATTTTCTAACTCCTCCTATAGGCACTTAGAGAAATATTGTAACTTTCAAATAGAAAAACTACAAGAGCTTTGCTACTAATATGACTTGAATCCATATAAACATGGTTGGGAGCTCGTATTTATAGTTTTTGCTATAGTACTAGGTTGACAGGGCCTCATACATGTAGTAAACGTTATGTTGATGTGGCCTCGTCAATGGGGCAACATTAGGTAAATTGGGCCCTATCAATAGAGGATCATCAATGAGGCCACGTTAATGGAGGCCCATTGACGAGGCCACATCAACAGGGGCCTATTGACATGACACTTTGATGCTCATCATACCCCCATGACTAAATGAAAACTCATCCTCAAGCTCCTTTACAAAATTAGAAAGGTATGGGATTATTGATTGACTCTTGACATAACAAATTTACATAACAAAATTGAGTGCCTGAGTGTACAAAACAACAAATTACAAAAATTGTGGTGTTCATGACATAAAAATTGAACACCATGACGTGACTACAAAAAACTGGACAACACATTTGATGATGGTGTAAAGATGGTGGAGAAGATTAGATAGTCTTAGGTGGTGGAGGCCCTTGAGGTTTTGAAGGACCTTCACTGGCTTTGAGCATGTGTAATAGTTGAGGTGGCTATGGTTGTCCTATTGTGGCTACAACCTTTGATGAAAGGTGAAAGGAATCTAGTAAGGGGATCATTCACAGTCGATGCGACATCACCAATGTGGGCTAGAATGGGGATATCCCATGGACATGGCATTATTGGGAACATCTCCTTCATGTTGAAAAACTAGGTAGTGAACTATTTGCATTTGATATTGAATGCCCTGACTATATTCTATAGCTCTTGGTAGTCATTCATCTTCTTGGCTAGGTTCTCGGCAATTGATTGTTGATTAATGAATGCCACTGTAAGCTTTTGCTTGGTGTCTTTATGATGCTTGAACTTGGCCTCATACAACAAGTATGAGCTAGCCACTTGTTTCTCAAGTTTTGACCATAGCCATTTGGTAGTTGACATGGCTAGACTTGTGTAACAAAGATTGGTGAGCTCCATATATTCCATCATCTCCTCAATTTGGAACTCCTTTGTGCAGATTTTTGCCTTGTTGTAGGCATTTATTCCATCAATGATCGGTTGCCATAATTCTTTCCCTTGGTGGAGTTGCTAGAGGGATTCATTCACTTTCTCCTTCATCAACTAGATGTGTTTTTCATTTAGTTCCTTTTGTAGATCAACCTACTCTCTGTAATGGTCCTTGACTCTCTCAAATTTGAGAGCCTTTGATTTCCAAGTAGTTACCTCAATTGTAGTTTTCTAGAAAAGGGTGCAAACCTCCTCCATAGAGAGGTTTTTATTTTCTATTTCTAATCTCCTTAGTTTTGTGTTTTTTCTGGCTAGTTGCTCCTATTGTTGATGGATGAAATTAATTAATTGTTGTTTGTGCTCATCAGTCTATTCCATAGGTGATGGTTTTATGTAGTGAATTATGCATTCTCTTGGTGGGTTTGATCCAAGGCCTTCTGAAACTTGTGCTATGTGGCCTCTGCCAAGGATTGGTAGAACACTGCTATCTCCATTGCACCCTCAGCCTCTTTTAGTCTAGTATTGAGTTGTTCAATAACTCCATCTCTTGTCAGTGTCAGGTTGAGAAATGCAAGGTTGGCAATCTAGGTTCTTAATTTGGTAACTTTTCCAACCAAGTGTTCGTTCTACTTCTTGGCTATTTCAAGTTATCCTTCCAAAATGATATTCTTGCCCCTTGCCTCTAGTAGCTCTAATTGGGTTACAGTAATATTGTCTAGAAGATCAAATACATCTAGAGGTGGTTGCCTAATTCCTATTAGTCGGTCCAATAGATCTTCATGCTATGCTACATTTATTCCACCTCTTTTGGTCCTTGCATACGTTTGCACATCTTTGAGTGCAATGATGTCCAGTGTAGATGTTGTAGGTACATTAAGAGTTTTGGAAATATGATCAATGACCACTTCTATTGCAATATCTTGCCCTTGGTGCTGTATCACCAATACAGTTGCCTCCTCACCCTCCTCCAAGTGTATCGAGAAGGTTGTAGCATTCCCAGAGATTTCTGAGAGTGGATGTTATTTTGGAAGAGATACTGTGACATCTTTGACACTCAAATTTGACCTCATGGGCAATTGTGTTTTTTAGGCTAAGAAAATAGATGCAGTTCCATCCATCAAACTGATTGTCTAGGCCACCTCATTTAGGTGAATTATTTCTAGTCTGTACATGGATGGGTCCCCGCCACCTGTGCTTGCTTCTTACTCTTATTCACTCAAGAGTCATTCTTGGTATTTACACAACTATTGGATAGTTTCAGTGATGTTTGAAATAGTTGTTTGAGTGGTAGGTGGAGGTGGTAGTTGCTGGTCCTCTTCTTAAATAGTTGTTGCATGTGTCTTGTCTTTCATCATTTTTACCTAGTTGGTGGTTAGAACATGCATAACAACATCATTGGTGTAATGGACTATTCCCCCTCTAATAGAGTTTCTTGATGAGGCATGGGAAAGGGAGTGGATTCCTTCCACATTCATTCTCTTTAAACCTCTTTTCCATCTTCAAATAGATCAGTTGTGGAAGGTTGACAGGGAATCTGCCACTTAGGAGGTGAATTCTCGGGTAGAGAAGGTAGTGATTTTGCTTGGCCTTACCATGTAATTGAGGTGGAAGGCAATGATCTTGTAGTGAATCCTCTCTGCTAGTGTGAGTACGCCAAACTCCTTACAGTCGATGCCATAGCATCATTGAACCCATCCTTTCTTGATATTGGAATCTACCTACATTGGAATCTCAGCAAGACTTGTCCTAGTTTTTGGCAGCCTAAGAACTCTAGCAATGGCCTATACTGAGTAGGACATTGAGTTATCCTTGATTTTCACCATTGATCTAGGTTTCCTATTATTCCAAAATAGGAATGTCTCTCCCATATACCAGTCTAGGATGGAAGTGATGATTGGCCACATGGAAGAGGTTTTTATCTTGTCTTGCACTTCTTTTGGTGCTTGCTCTAGGAATGGGCCAAAGTTTAACTCCTAGAGCAATTTTTTCTAGACCTCTCATGATCTAATTTGATTTAAGTAGGCCTCTATCAAGGTCACCTCCAAATTTTCTTATGGTGCTAGCACATCATCTTGATGTGAGTGTTCTGTTGCTATTGTTGGCTTTGGAATTTTTCTGATAGATTCCACTTCTACCTCTTCCCTAAGAGGACCTGTGGCATGGGTTGCCTAGTGGTTCTTATTGGGCCTATTCTTGGCCTTTCTTGTTCTAGATCATTTCTCCCTTGGTTGAGAGGGTCTTGCTTCTTGCGTGTGCTTTCCTTTTGGTGCCATTTGCAGTCACAACACATCCATGCATTAGTCGATATAATGTGTAACTTTGAATTTTTTAAATACCTTCTCTCATTAGTTAGTTACATTTTGGCTAAGGTTAGACCATGAAAAATTAATTATTTATTGTAAATGTCACAAGAGTTTGTTGGAAAGGTTTAACTCTTGTAATTTGGTGTTTAAGAGTTGATTTCTTAGTTAAACCTTTGTGGGAGTTAGAAAAATGGCAAAAATGGCACATTTGTGGCTCCCATGACAAAGAGCTTACCTCTAGTAGATGCAAGGTCAAAGAACAGAGTGATTTGGATAAACGATTAGGAAATCATGAGCTTTGGAAGGTTCTGGGCTCTAAAAATTTGAAAAGTTCCCTTGGTGATTGTGAAAAAATGTAAAACTTTTCAAGTGGGATCATGCATATATATACTATTTTTCCCTTATGTTGATGAGGCCCCATATATGGGGCCTCATATACAAGTCTACTTTGTCGATGGGGCCTCATTTCTTGTATTTGGGGCCCATAGGAAAAATTTTTAAAATTGAATATCTTAAAAAAATATAAGGAATTTTTCAATGAATTTGGGATCCATGGAATCTTAGAAAAGCCAAGAATATGATAAAATCATTGAAGAGGGTCTTTGAAAGCTCAAAAACTAAAAATTTTGATGGAGAGTATTTATTGAATGAAATATGTAAAGAAGCATATGCTTTGATGTAGAAGATGGGTGTACAAAAGAATTTGTTTGCAAGAATGTCTAAGGATAAGATGCTTAATGAACTCAACCAAGAGAGATGCAAGTGAGTCCTTCCCATAGCAGGCACATGCCTTGTTTGCCCTTGCATAACCTCAACCTAAGGATTCCATGGACCCCATAGGTGATTAATGATTAATGGAAGTTGAGGACCAACACCCTAAAGATTCTACCTAAGAATTTAAATATGTCAAACAAAGACATAAAATCAAGAACATGGACATTGACAGTGAGGTGAATTATAGTAAGCATAGATTGATCATGGAGAAGGTGGAATGGAATTCCAAATTGAGGTCATAAGAAGTCTCTTGTGAAGTTTTGCATTTAAAATGATTTGAGAAGATCCATCCTTAGTCCAGACCAAAGCCAACCTCTTTTAGTGACTTCACATCACCACTCCAAGATCGATCCACCCCCTTAAGACACAAGAGTGCTTCCACAGAGCAACCACTATTCCATAAATAGAGAGAAAGAGAAGTAGGAAGTGAGAGAGGGCCTTAATTAGAGGGAACCTTCAGACATGGTTAACATGTCTTTCTAGTCTCATAACTAGTGCTTGTAGCTTGTTTATTTGTCTAAGGGGTGTGCTTTGAATTTCCATCATATTTCTTTTTTGTTTTTTTTTTTGCTTTTATTTTTGGATGGGAACCACACCATGCAAAGACTTTATTTGACTTCTTGTTATTGGACGACATGGAATGGTAAGAAGTCTATGAAGAATACTTAAGCACCCAAGCAAGTAGAAGAGTACAATGAGTATTGAGTTTCCTTGAAGTCACACCTTGTACAAACCTTTGAATCATTCCCAATTATAGAAACTATGAAGGTCACTAATTTATTAAAATCTTATTTAATGAAAGGAACCTCAAGCTTCCAAAACAAGGAAAACCATAGAGTTTGTGAATGAATGCATGTTGTGGACTCACTGCCTATTCCATGAAAAAGAAACCATGACTTAGCAATCAACACAAAAATTCAAAAATAGAAACTAGACATTAACAAACAAAACATAAAGCACAAACCACCATTGGTAACAGCAATAGCACCATTGTGTCCTATTGGCATAAAGCACATTTATGAGCAAGAATTTGAAAATCACACTCAAACAAAACAAAAGTAAAATATATAAGAGAGTTTAAAATATTCAAGAAAGATTTAAATGTATTAATGATGGTGTAAAACAAAAATAGTGTAAAATAGAAAAAATGTTGAAAATCAAAAATGTGTAAAATAAATAAATTGCAAAATAAAAAATGTGGAAAATAGAAAATAGAAAAACTAAGGAGCCATATGGATGAGTTAGCATGGATGGCCATCTCCTCCATGACTAAGTTGGAAGGAGAAAATCCAAAAAATTGAGAGTGGTTGTCCATTTGTTCAAGTGTTCATTGCATTAGCTTGCTTGGGCTCATGGAAAAGCTTTACTTGTTGGATGTTGACCAACTACTTTTTATTTGGGCTCTTAGGTTTGTGTATGGTCATGAACCTAGAAGGAAAGGTTTTGTCAATTATATAAGGTCCTTCACACAATGTTTGGAATTTAGTTTTTTGAGGTACATGTGTGGGGTTCTAGTAGAGAACCTTATCTCTAGTTTTTGTATTTTCAAGTCATGTAGTTGCTTGTTGAATGTCTTGTGCACTTCATTCAAAGATAGGGTCACTAATCAATTTTTTTCTGGCATGTTAAGGTTGATCAATATTTCTTTTTGTGCTAGGCTTTAGTTAATATTCATTTCATAGGTTGTTGATAGTGTGTGGAGCTTGGATTGAATTGGGAACATTGGAATTTTTCTTTACACCATCTCATAGGGAAAGTAGCCAATAGGGAGTTTTCATGTTGAGTAATAGGCCCAGAGGGCATCATTAAGTTTTGTGCTCTAGTCTCCCTTATATTTGCTTATGGTCCTTATTAGGATCTTTGTGATCTCCCTATTAGTTACCTTTGCTTAACTGTTGGCTTGGGGGTGATGGATGTTATTAATTTATGTTCGACTCCTAAGTGTTGCATGAGTTTTCAAAAGGTGACACTTGTAAAATGAGTTCCATTGTCAGAAATTAGTGCACGTGGTATTCCAAACCTATTTACAACATTTTTCTGTACAAATCTAGTAGCAGTGGATGATGTATGGTTGGCGATGGCCATTGCTTGTACTCGTTTAATGCAATAGTCAACTATTACGATGATATACACCTTTCCATTGGACATGGGTGTGATGGGCCCTATGAAGTCAATGCCCAATATGTCAAAGGGCTCTAGTGATTGAATCCACTATTGAGGATCCTCCATTTGAGTGGTCATCCCACCATCTTGTTGATAATGTTCATAGGATTAGACAAACTAGTGGGTATCCCTGAAGATTGTAGGCCAATAGTATTTTGCCATTAAGATTTTTATGGCCATGTGTCTCCTAGCATAGTGGCCTTTACAAAGGCCTTGATGAGCATCCTACAGAATGCGCAATTGGTTTGGTACATACTAATGAACTAGGCCATCAGCACACACCTTGTAAATATGTTTGTTGATTTCCATGAAGTGCTTGGCCTGATAAAGAAATTGTTGTTTCTTCCTAAAATCTAGATCTTGTGGCCTCTGCTGAGTGAGAAGGTAAGTGAGGATGCCATCATACCATTTTGTTTTTGTAGGCATTTGTTCATTTATTACTCTTGTAAAGAGGAGTTCATTTAGAAATTGATCAAAGAGAGGGCTCTCCTCTTCTTTGTTATCACATCTTAACTAAGAGAGATGGTCAACAATCACATTCTCAGTTCCTTTTTGATCTACCATTATGAGGTTGAGTTCCTGCAAGATCATGAGCCACCATATGATATGGGGGCTCACTGTTGGCTTATTCATTAGAAAGTGGATGCACTATGATTTGTGTGCACAAATACCTTATAGCTAACCACATAGTGCTAAACGTTTTAAGAGCATACACCACTACCATTAGTTCTTTCTCAATTGTGATGTAATTCAATTATGCACCCACAATGCTTCAGCTCACACAGTGGATGTAATATGGACATTTCTTATCATCCAATTAAATAAGCATAGCTCCCAAGGCATAATTAGATGTGTCTGTTATTATGTGAAATGGTTTGGACTAGTTTGGTGCCCATAGAATTGGAGTTTCTACAAGTTTATCATTTAACTGTTGGAATGCATGTTCACATTCCTTAGTCCAGATGAATGAAGCATCTTTCTTTGTAAGCTTGACCAATGACTTTGCAATCTTAGAGAAATTCTCTATGAACTATCGATAGTAGCTAGTGTGTCCAAGGAATGATCATACATCTTTGACTGTCTCTAGTTGACATGTGATTCCTTGGATGACCCTTATCTTTTTTAGGTCTACCTCAATCCTTGCTTAAGTAATTTTGTGTCCTAGTACTATGCCTTCCTGGACCATTAAATGACTTTTCAGCTAATTAAGCCTAAGGTTTTTTTGATGCATCTTTTCAATACTTGCTCAAGGTGATCTAGGGCTTGCTTAAATGTAGCCCCATAAGTAGAGAAGTCATTCATAAAGACTTTTATCTTGCTACCAATCTATTGTTGAAAAATACTAAGGACCAGGCATTGAGGGGCATTACATAGACCAAATGACATCTTACAATATGCAAAAGTCTCCTAAACACTTTTGAATGTTGCCTTGACTTGATCTTCTAGTGCAATTTGGATTTGGTTATAGGCACTATAACCATCCAAAAAGCTATAATTACAATGCCCAGAAATAGTGTCCAACACTTGGTTCACAAATGACAATGGAAAATGATCTTTAAAGGTTGTCATATTCAATAGTCTAAAGTTGATATAGACTTGTCACTTACCACCTTTCTTTGGCACAATTACGAGTGGGGTAACCCACTCACTATCTGTGATGGAATAGATGAACCCCACCTTGAGGAGCTATTCTATTTCCTCTTTGATAATTTGCTTTAGCTTGGGATTCAACCACCTTTGTGGTTCCCTTCTTGGCTTCATAGCCAGGTTAGTGTAAATACGATGCTGACATATCCTTGGATTAATTTCAGTTAGCTCTTGATATGACCAAGTAAAGGCTGTTGGCCATTTTTTGAATACCTACAATAGCTTGTATTTTTGTTCAGGAGCAAGATTTGCATTGATGATAACTGGCTTGCCATTATTTAAAAATGTATACTCCATGTCGACTAGTAGAGTTTTTAACTCTAGGGGATCTTGCTTGAAATTATCAAGGATTTTCAACTCTCCCTAACATGTATCATCATCTTCATCATTGAAGAGTTGGCAATGAACTAGCTCAAGTTCATTCATGCCTTCGACATAAGCACATGTTAGGCTCTCAGTTGGTTCCATGCATAATGTGCTACTTTCAGAGTTAGTTGTTAACCACTAGGTACCCTCTTGTCTTGTGGTTGTTGCATAAAGGCACCTTTGGATATCTATTTCATGTGCACACTAATTACATGTTGTAATGAATGTACTCTTAATGGACTAGATTTTCTACATGTAATTGCATCCATTATCACTATACATGATGCATAGAACACACTTCTTCTTTAGTCATTCAAATTTATTTTTCTTGGAGATTTCCAAGGAGAGGTCCATTATATTCATTTGTGCATTAATAGTGCTTAACCAAGCCCTTTTTATAATGATGGGAAAGTCACCTTTGTAGTTCTCGACCTTGATCACTAGAAAATTCACTATTTCGAAAGGGGTAGTGATTGATTGGCCTACCAATTTCAAATGGATATTTCTCTTCTTAAGAGGTTGTAGGTTCTAAGCCTTGTACATGTCATAAGAGATGAGATTGACACCAGAACTAGAATCAAGAAGAGCCTTGCACGGCTCATGTCCAATGATTTGCAAGTAAGTAAGAGCACTTCCTAGGTTAGATCTTTTTGTGGGAAGGTTTCTAGCTTTGATCCAATCGAAAACACCATGAGTTAATATCATGAAGTAGATATAAGGTAGTGTTTGGTTTGAAGGACACTCAAATGTGTTTGATGCATAGGATGAGGGTGTTGAAGATATAGGGTAACTAGCAGCATTAGGTTGTCAGGGTTTGGGAGGATTGTTTGGTTAGAAAAATGGTTATTTTTTGGATCAATTGTTTGAACCACTTGGCTGGAAGGTTGATTGTAAATTTACATCCCTCATAGCATTTCATTGTTGTGGCTATGGGAGAATTTCACTTTGCATAGATGGAGCAGAAGATAACTAGGTTTAGGATGGATGGATGTGTGTAGATGGATGGGGAGGATGGTATGGATATGGGTGCTCCACTTGAGTAGATGATGAATGAGTTCGATGGTACTTTAGAGTGTAATAGTGATGTTAGAATGATGCGTGGCTTGCAAAGGTTCATGGAGAAATGGGTTGCTGAGCATAGTATCCATATGGATTTGATTTCCTGTAAGGGTATCACTATGTTGGCGGTGGCATTTCCGATGATGGTGGTTGGTGCCATTGTTGGTATTGCTCATATGGTTGTGGTGGAGCTCCACTTGGATAATAGGCTTGTTGCTAGTAGAACTACCTTGGATTACCTTGAGGATAAGGCAACATCCATTTAGATGTTCATATTGATAGGTGTTACATCTAGCATCATTATTAGAGTCCATCTTCACAACTTCTTCTATTGCAGTAGCTTTGCCCTTACCTCTTTGGTAGGGGCATTTAGCTTCTTTTCATCTCTTGTAATCATAATCACTATTCTAATATTTGGATCCTCTAGTAATCTTTATAGTAGTTTGGAATTTTTCATCTAAAGAGTCCCATAATGTATCAACATTTGCGAAGATATAAAAAATAGATTTTTGGATAGGCAAGGTTTTCTTGTTCACCACTTTGTCTAGTGATGACTCCTCATCACAAAATCAAACTCCCTTTTTTTGATGGAAGAGTCCCTATTATATTCTTCTACACTTTTCCTTTTTTGCAACCCACCTTCTTCTTTTTCTACCTACTTTATAAGCCTTTGTATCTGATGATCTCTCAGTTTAGATAGTCTTCCTTGGGCATAAACCCCAAGAGTTCTTCTAGTTTTTGCTTTGATTCCATCTATGATGTGGTGGAGCTATTCCCTTTAAGAATACCATGGCTAGGGCATCAATGTATGAGAGAATAATATCTACCCATAGTAGCATCCAAGGGTTCATGTGTTCCTTGTTTTTAGCCTTGGATTTGCCTTCTTAGATTGGACACTCTGGAGTACTTCTAGTATTTATCATTGAATAGCTTAAGCATTGTACTCCATTAGCTGATAGATTCTGACTCTAAGGATTGATACTAGCTTTTAGCCCCTTTGACAAGTGTCTTGGGGAAGAGTTTGAGTTTCTTCCAATCATTTTGAATGTTCTACAAGGTACAAGCATTGTGGAAAGCTTATAGATCTGTCTGCGGATCAGAGTTATATTGTTGCTCAAATCTTGAGATATTATTCATGTTTAAGAGCTTAATCTAACTATCTTTCACATGCCTAGTTGGAATCTTAACTGTCTCTACAATGTTAAGAATGCTTTGAGTTGCCAAAAAAGGCTTATCATCATCATTATTTCATTGTCGCTAATGATGTCCTCTATTACCCCTTTGTTCATTATGGGCTTGGTGATCGGTATTGTTGTCCCATTTAGCATCTCCATCATAGTTACTTTTTCTATAGGATCTTTTAGAACTAGAAGAAGAGAAAGAAGAGGATGTAGATAAAGAGAATGAAGAGGGATGAGGACTACCACCACCATGGTGTCTACCAACTCCCCTTTAGTTGTCATGACCATGTTCATCAGATTTCTTATTATCTTGATGCTTGACTAAGCTCTTGCCTTAACTACCATCTTTTCCTAAACCTGGTTTGTTGATAGTAGAATGTAGATTTAGGTTCACATCCCCATCATCAATAATGAGAGGTGGATAATTTTCATGTGGAGAGCCTTTAGAGAAAGGGCCCTCATTATCATCTTGGTTCAGCAGCAACAAGGGATTGGTGAATTGTTTCCCCTTCATAGCCTCATGATGCTTCTCCTATTGTCAATCTCATTGGGATTATGTTTTAGTGGGATGGTAGTCTTGATATTCATAGTCATGTATAACATATTCATTTTGAAGATTGTGGATGCTGAACTTTGTAAGAGTTTAAAGCAACATTATGAGCATAGATCGATTGGGGGGCATTACAATGTTTCCCTCCATATCACACCATTGCAGTTACTCATCGTGGTGTAGGATGATGGTGAAATTAAACACATACTCATCTAGATGAGTATATACCACCTTGTACTATTCTAGGACCAATGGTTTGACATCTTCATGCCTGCGAGAAAAAGACATTTTGCAAACAAATACAATATCAATGTGCTTTTGTAATTATATGTTATGTGAGGGTGATGTTGACCTTGGATTTGTCCAACAATATTAATAATGTTCACTAATCCTAGATAGCACATGTCTCAACAAATAGAGTCCCTAACAATAGTGCGAATGATGAGTGGTGAGGTGCCCCTATGCCCAACCATACAAATCATGAAGCGTTCATGCATGGTTCAGTCGAATTCCATGGACTCTATAGTTTTTGATGCACTAGTCTTGTAGGAAGTGAACCTTGCCCTAAGGTTGTTCATTGTCTTCCCAATTACACTTGTGATGTACAAAGGTATAGTTAAGTGTAATCAAGGAATATTATTTTTATTGTTTTATGTTTTATGTTCTTTGGTGCTTAGAGTAGAGAGATGAAGTAATTGAATAACTAATATAATTTAACCACTTAACTAGTCTCTAACTACTCCTAACATAAGAATTTGGTCCCACTTTCCAAACATGTCTTGAAACCATGTATCCATTATTGAGTTACCAAGTGCTACACTACTAGGCACACCAAGAAATATCACTATTAGGATTACCAAGTGAATACATGTTTATGCTCGAAGTGGTCATACTTATGTACTTAATCTATTTAGCTTAATTAATTAACTAATTGCTTAAAGTGTAATTTATCTTAATTAATTGCATATTTCATGAGAATAATAATAGCATAAATAAATTATTAATCTATTCTAAGTGCTGCAAGGTTTGACCAAAAGGCTCATTTTTATTACCATACACACTAGTGGTGTTCAGGTATAATAGTGCTGAAATAAAGATCTGTACACTTTCTGACTCTTGTTGTGGGCACTAAGAGAAATATTCTAACTTTTAAATGGAAAAACTGCAAGAGCTTTGTTACTAATATGACTTGAATCCCATAAAAGTGGATGGGAGCTCATATTTATAGTTTTTTCTACAGTATTGTGTTGATAGGGCCTTGTAGATGTAGCAAACATTATGTCAACATGGCCCCATCGATGGCGCAACACCACATAAATGGGGAGTTGTCAACAGGGTCCCGTCGATGAGGGTACATCAATAGGGGCCTATTGACGTGACACTTTGATGCTCATCAAGCCCCAAAAAATTAAAGTATGCAAGATTGTAGCTCATGGGCTATCAGACTTACATTTATAATAAAATCTTGCCTAAAGTTGGATGGTGAAGGTTATAGGTCATAACATGCATTTTCTAGGTGGTGATTCATTGGCTCCTCTTTGTTGATGTTTGTAGGATTGGCCTAAGAGACATTAACAAAGAATACAAAACATCACTCCAAGTCCATCACCAACGTTTCCTCTTTGTGGTTGATGTTGTAGTGTCAAACCATGCTAAAGCATGCTTGTGATAATAAGATAACATTATGATGAGGTGGTAAAATTTGTAGGCTATATTTGTTGCATAAAGAAATGGTCATAAGGGTTAACAATGAGTTGCATAGGTTGACATCATGGCTATGATATGACACTAATATGTTGAATAATCAATTTGGGCTTTGCACTTCATGCTTTAAAGTGTTGGCTACTCAGTAATGTTTTTGAGGAACCAACACCTTACTCCAAGGTTTCTTTGGTTGTTAGGGTCCTTCCTTTGCATGTTTGAAACCATTGGTTTTTCTTTTGGTCCTTGTTGATTGTTTGGCTTCTATGTAATCTTCTTTTTTTTAGGTGAAAAAACCTTCATCTGGTTTCATTGCCAAGGCCTAGTGTAATTTTTGTTTTTTCTTTAAATGAGATGTGTTACATTCAATGGACTTGATAGTGGAGCATGATGAAGGAGATGTCGAATGGCCATAATGCATGAGTGCCAAACATAGGTTACTATTGTCATTTAGGGTGAGGAAGTTAATAATTAGGTTGTGGGATTGTGGCTTAAGGAGGGTAATGATAGGGATCATGAAATAAGCACTCTTGGTATGATAGGACAAACTCACCAAATTTTGCACATTGAGGTCACATGATGACTTGATTCGATAATGAATTGTAGCTTTGCGATGACTTTAGGCTTCATTCTGCAAGCACAACTCCAAGAAAACAACAAAACAAGACAAAGAAAGCATGTTGTCACAATAAAATTCATAGGGCTACATGAAAGAATCAATAAACTAGGCCACTGAAGATCACAATCGTTACACCCAAAAGGGAATCTACATCTTGTAATATAAATGTTACAAAGTTTTTCAGTTCATTTTTCATGCAAAAAGAGGCAAAGAAAGGAATACTGGCTCACTTGTTATTGGTCACTATGATTGTATATGTTAATGTTAATACTTGCAAAGAAAATGTGTTAAATATAATAAGGCTTTAGATAGGAATGATTGACTAGGTCGGTCAATTCATTCCCATCCATGTCCATTATTCTAAAGGCTCCATTGCTATAGGCCTTTGTGATCAAGATAGGTCCTTCCTAGTTGGTTGAGAATTTGTATACGTGCTCATGGATAGCTTTGAGGACTAGGTCTCCCTTCTTGATCTTTCGTTTGTTTAGGTCATGGTAGTGTTGTTGCTTCTACCTCTCTTGATATCACTTGATGTGAGCAAGTGTTCACACTTGTTGCCCCTCCACTGAGTCTAGGTTCATGGTACACAACTTCTTCTTTTGTTCATCATTGATGAAGTTTGATAGAGACACTTGAAGCAATGGGACTTGTAATTCAAGAGGCAAAATAACTTCAGAACCATAAACCAGGCTATATGGAGTTACACTAGTTGTGGTTCAATAGTTCATTTGGTAGGCCCATAGTGCATGGATAAGTCATTCATGGCACTTGTGTTTGCTATTGTTCATAATTTTTTAGCAAGTTTATGATGGGATTGTTTCTAGCTTCAGCTTGCCCATTGTCTTGAGGGTAGTATGGTGATGAAAAGAAATGCTTAATGCTTAGGTCTTGACAAAAGCCTTTCATTTTTTGGATACTAATCTATGGTCCATTATCTATGACTATCATCATAGGTATGCCAAAATGGACTACTATGTTGTCAAGTATAAATCTATAGACTCGTTGAGACATTGTCTTCTTTAGGGGAATAGCTTCAATTGACTTTGTGAAGTATTCGGTTGTGGTGATGATGAAGCTATGCCCTGTAGAAGACTTAGGCATTATAGGTCTAATGATATTGAACCCCCATTGTTGGAATGACCAAGTTATCTAAGTAGTGTGTAACTTAGGTGGTGGCACATGTATTAGGTTACTATGCCATTGATAAGTGTCACAGGTCTTGACCTTCTGCAAGCAATCATTTTTGATATGAGGCCAATAATAGCCTAGTCATCTAATCTTAGTAGCCATGACTCTAGGTCCTATATGTCCTCTACATAAACCTTCATGAACTTGCTCAAGGACTATGTAGGCTTTAGTTTTGCCTGAGCACACTAACAATATGCCATCATAGGACCATTAACATAATGTGTTATCACCTATGATGACATAGGATTTTGATCTCTTATGTACAACATCCTTCTAAAAAGTAGTTAAGTCTTGTAGAGATTCACCATGCATGAAGTAAAACTTGATATCGTCATATCATTCCCTTGGAGGAGTGGTACTAAAAAAGGCTAGAAAGGTATCCTTAGTGTTCTGTGTGATGGGAATAGCCCAGTTCATGGTTAAGGTAGGTAACTTACCAAACACATTAGGCATCACACTAAGAGGTAAGATTGCAATGGCATTGACTAGTGTGTTTTTGGTTTAGGGTACATGTTGGATATCAATGTATATTAGTTTTTGCATTATTTTCTTACCTAATTCACAATAAGGTTGAAAATGTTTGGCTTTACATGCATAAACATCTATTACTTGATTAATCACAAGTTGTGAATCATTTTTAATCATTAAGCGTTTAATTCCTTGGTCATAAGCTACCATCATTCCCCAGATCAATCCTTCATAATTTGCTACATTATTGGTACATGGGATTTCAAAATGGTAAGCAAAGGGTTGGATTTCATCTAATGAAAGTGTTATGATGCTAGGAGAACTATCACCATGGGCTGTTGAAGTTTCATCAAAGTGCATGACCACCTCATATCCCTTGGGTACATTGCTGAGAATGTTGATATGCTCATCTAGAAATTTAGGATCTATGGCTACATGGTATTCTATTGGTGAAGTAGTAAGTTGTATGGCTATTGCTTAGCCTTTTGTTGATGCTTGAGAAATGTAATGAAGGTTAAATTCAGCTATTATGGCTTTCCAATGAGCAATATGACTATTTTCATATATGTTGGTTATTATAGCTCTAAGTACATTGTCTTTGCAAATGACATTGACCTAGCTCCTTAAGAGGTAGTACCACCACTTCTTCAATAAGAAGACTAAGGCTAGACAATACTTCTCTACTTCGGTGTATTGGATCTCATTGGTAATTAATGCATGGATTAGGTAGCATAGAAGAAGCTCTCCTCCATCATCTTGTCTCTAATAGAGCAGAGAGGCAATGTATGTATCAGAGATAGTAAGGTAGATGTAAAAAGGTTTGTCCTCTTGTAGTGGATAGATCGTTGATAATTGTGCCAACTCTTGCTTAAGGTTTTCAAATGCTTCTTGACATTAAGCCATCCACTTATAGTGAACTCATTTCTTAAGCAAGTTTTGCATGGGTTGTAACTTGTTTATAAGCCTACTGATAAACCTACAGACAAATTGTAATGTACCTTGCAATCCTTGAAGCTTTTTAAGGCCGGTTGGTGTTGCCAAGTTGGATATGGCCTTAACCTTATCAAGATTAACATGTATTCTTGATTTTGATACTGCAAAGCCAAAATTTTTATTGATTTTGATGTAAAAGACACACTTCTTAGGATTAAGCCTAAGCTCGTATTTGAGACATCATTTCAACACAAGATCAAGGTCATGCACATGGTTGTTGGTCACTTTGAACTTAATGGCTATATCATCTACATAGTCATTGAGCACTCGTAGCATATTCACTAAAGATATATGTCACTACTCTTTGGTAGGTTGCTCCTGCATTCTTTAGGCTAAAGGGCATCATGATGTAATAAAAGATACCCCAAGAGGTCATGAAGGTCATACTAAGTTGATGTTCCAAGTTAATCCTAATTTGGTTGTATTCTGATAACTCATCCATAAAGGATAATAAGGCATTCCTTGCTATAGTATTAATAAGTTGATCAAATACTAGGTAAATGGAAATCATCTTTTACGGTTTCCTTATTTAGGTCTCAAAAATCAATGTAGATATGTATACTCCCATTTTTCTTAGGGACTACCACTATGTTGGATACCCATTTTGCATAATCAATAACTCTAATGATACCAACTTGGTATAATGTTATGATTTCATCATGAACTACTAAGGCTAAATCTAGCATAATCTTGTGAACTTTTTACTTAATTGATTTAATACTAGGGTCAAGTATGATGTTATGTTTATATTGTATTCTTTTTCTCTTTAACAATTGGTCAAGGAGTTTAGATGGTTTTAATGATAGCCTAGTGTACTTAGACTAATCTTTTCATTCAAAATTAGACCTTGTGTTGCTAGATGTAGAGGCCCCGAATGTTGATTATTCATTATAGGGGCCTTCGATTGATTTGTTTCAAACCTCTATGTTATTTTATTTTTTAGCCATAATGGCCATGTCTACATTATTTTACCTCTTCTTCTTCTTATCTTTCCAACTATGTTGATTCTTGTATGTTATGTAGGTGAGGTCATTGTTGGCCTCTATAACATCCTCTATGTTCTTTGTTTGAGAAAAGGCCTGGCTAAGTGACTGATGAGTGGCGAGGTACCCCTACACTCAACCATACGAATACGAGCGTTTCACACATGATCTAGTTGAACTCCGCAGATGGGCTAGTTGTGGTATTTAGATAGTTATCCTTAGGTCACAGTTCCTTGTCTTCCCACCTAGACTAGTATTAGCTTTGTCACGTATGGTTTAATCTAGAGTGAGGTGTATGATGTGTTTCTACACTAGTGCTACTCCTGAGTATGATGAAAAATAATATTAACTAAGCTAAGAGAGGAAGGATGAGAGAGAATCTAAAATAGCCTAAGTGCGATGAGCATCTGTTCCTTAATCATTCATACACATCTTGAACTTCGTGCACGACTACCACTGGGATTACCAAGCACATGGCTTAAGTACGCTACTGGGTTACTAAGTAGTCACACTTAAATGCTCGTGATTAAGTCGTACTCATTCCGCATTACTAGGAGATAAGGGTGAAGAGAGATTAATTATCTAGGAAAGCATTTAAACATAACAATAATTAATTCCTATTTAGCTTAGTCCATATGTTGTAAGGTTTATCAGAAAGTTCATCTTTATTGCCATACACAAATGTGTGCTTACGTACAATTTGTTCAAGTAGAGATCCGTTCACTTTAAGACTCCTACTACGGGCACATGGAAATTATTCTAACTTTGGAATGGTAAAACTACTATAGTTTGGCTAAGGTCTAATTCTGGATGAAGAAATAAGCAAAAGTTGCCTCTTATTTATAGATGTTACGGTGGGCCGCGATATCGTGCTCATCATACCCCCATGACTGAATGAAAACTCGTCCTCAAGTTCCTTACAAAATATTGGGAAGGTATGGGATTATTGACTTAAATGATGCTAATGGTGAATGGGGTGACATGTGAATGGATCATCATTATAATACATGACAAAATTAGTTTTCATGACAACAAGAGTGAACACTAAACACATTTGACATCTAGCCTTATTTGGCAGTTGAGAGAGAAGAGAGAGAGAAAGGAAGAAGTTTGTTGTTGCTGACACTAAGATTGTGCTTTTCATTGTCCATCCATAAGCACGTCATCAATCTTGTTCCTTGCATAACTGCTCCAGCACTAGTCCATTCCAAGTGTTTCTTCCAGATCCAATCGATTGGTTTATGATTGCCATTTGCACACACAACACAATCTTATATTAGCAAGGGTAAATGAATCACAATGTAGTTAATACCTTACCTTAGTGTAAGGTCCATTGGCTGAGTTGTGATATGGCTAATGCAAATTTGGAGATATAATACTGGTGACTACGCAAGGTGTAGGGGTTAAGAAAAAATTGAAAAAATTAGACCAGGACCCCCATGACTGAGAGCGAACCTCCAGTAGCAAGAGAATGGAAAAAGATAAGGAATAAGAAAGATGGAGAAAAAGAAACAACAACAACGTCGATAAAATGGATGTCAAATATGGAGATGACAAAATAAATGGTGATTGCGGAAATGTTTAAGGGAAAGAAATTAACGGATGCACCAAATAGGAATGCTAGTGGATCCTCCCCAAAGCAGGCTCATGCCCTTAATGCCTTGACAATCCCACATTCAAAGAGTCCATAGGCCCTAAAAATGTCATTTGGAAGCAAGAGTTAAAGTCTTGCCAAAAAGAAAACAATGCATCAACCAAGATATGGACTACTGATACAATCGACAATGAGGTGAAAGATGGAGAAAGAAGGATGGAAAGAAGAGAATGGAATGGAGTCTCAAGGACAAGGTGGTGTACAGGCCCTTGTGTGTTAATAGTTAATGTGACTTAGTAGATCTCATTCCAAATCCAGCCTCAAACCAACCACAACTAGTGACTTCACATTAGTACATTTGGTCAATCCATCCACCTGAAGTAACAAGAATGCTTTCGCCAAAGAGTCACCACCATTCTGACCAAATTAAAAAAGGAGAAAGTAGGAAGTGAGAAGGGCCTTAGTTAGAGGGAACATGGTTGTTTAGCTTCATAACTAGTGCTTGTAGCCCAGATGATTATTCCATCTAAGGGGTGTGCTTTGAACTTCCAATATTTTTTTTTGTGTTTTGCGTGAGAACCACACCATGCAAAGACTTATTATTTTTATTATCTCAGCTTCTTGATAATGGAGCAACATCGGAATGGTAAAGAAAAATCAAGAAGAAAACATCCAAGCACCCAAGAGAATGGCCGGCACAAATGCATCAAATCCCCTTGAAGTCACAACCTTTTCAGTCCTTGAGTCCTTCCATATTTTGAGAAATGCCTAGTCACCAATTCATTGATAGTTCTTATTATTGAAAGAAATGGAGTGTACATTTCCAAGCCAAGAGAGACCATAGCAATTTATGGATGCATGGATGATGTGGAATCATTGCCTATTATATGAAAAGAACTATACCTTAGTATCCTCATTATAACTCAAAGGTAAAAACCAAACATTAGCAATCAATGGAATACAGTTCATACCATCTTCAAGAGCACTTATTAGGTGACGATCCTAACAAAATAAACAAACACACAAAGAAATGAAAAAGTATAACAATGTTGCAAAACAAAAACAAGAAAAGTTAAAGAAATTTGTAAAACAAAAATGTGTAAAACAAAAACTTAAAATACAAAAAGATAAAACACTAAATTAAAAGGTGAAAAACTAGAAAACAAAAAGTTGAAAAATTAAAGAATCAGAAAAATATTTATTAATTCTGTGTTGTTAGAATGGAGGATACCCCCCATAGCAAAACGGTTGAGCATGGCTAGAATTAACAAATGGAAGGTTAGGATCCTTGCATGTTGGAAATATTAGGACCCAGTCATACTTACCCATTGGGGTTCACACACTTGATTATAGTAACCATAGTGGGGCAATCTATAAGATGTAGTTTCCAGATAACGAGTTGACCCACTATGATAATTGGGACTGTTAGATGGTATGCAAGGATCAGGGTGTCGCCCTCCATGTCTATATTCATTGGGCCATATGGTTGTTGGAGTGTTAAGTGGTGGCCTTAATGAAGTAACATGAGGTGTTGGGTTTGAAGAGGAAGATGCACCACGGTGTTGGATTTGTGTTGAGTTGGCGGATGCAGTGGTTTCTGAACTNAGTGTTAAGTGGTGGCCTTGATGAAGTAACATGAGGTGTTGGGTTTGAAGAGGAAGATGCACCACGGTGTTGGNAGTGTTGGGAGTAGTAGCACAAGTAAAATTTGTGGGTTGGTGCTGTGGTGCAAAATTTCTTGGCATAGCTGGCGGTGATGTAGGAGGGGGTGAAGTATGAGAATATTGAGGTTGAGGATAAGTGTAAGGCACATGAGGTGGGGATTTTGTTGGAGAGGACATGGGTGGATAGTACTCAAGAGAATGATAACAATGAGGTNATTGAACCTGATATTTCTATATGAAATCTTGATGTAACATTCCTCCCCAATGCTCATGTAAATGTGACAAAACTAGACATTGGCCTTCTGGGTGATCGTACAGACAGACGTTACATTGATATGTGAAATTGGCAGTTGA
This sequence comes from Gnetum montanum, assembly GCA_015680685.1. Taxonomy (NCBI): domain Eukaryota; kingdom Viridiplantae; phylum Streptophyta; class Gnetopsida; order Gnetales; family Gnetaceae; genus Gnetum; species Gnetum montanum. The sequence continues at coordinate 170,759 of MNCI01005936.1, forward strand.
GTTCTTATTCTTATTATCTTCTACCCTTTCTTTCAATTGTTGCATGGTGTCTTGTCCTGTTTCTCGATTTGGCATAACTCTTTCTCTAATAATGTTCGTCATCTTATTGATCTTTGCCTCAATTTCATTTAGTGATTGTAGGATTGGCAAAGATGATTCCACCTCCTTGAAGTAAGTGGATTTCTCCTCTTCATGATCATGAAACCTTGTTAAGTTGAGATTTTGGTCCTGTTGAGAACTTTCAAGATTCTCCCATTTGGCTAGTTCTCCTTCTTCTTTTGCCACCCGCTTAATAAGCTCTTGGAGTTGATGGGTTCATAGCTCATATAGTTGACCTCAGGCGTACATCCCTAGGGTCTCCCTTGTTTCATTAC
>MNCI01005936.1:172032-185671 GCA_015680685.1 Gnetum montanum
ATTTTATAATTATTTCTTTCTAAAAGATATATCGTTAATTCCTATACAATGACCTTGTATGATATAACTAATCTAGATAACTAGCACCGTCCTTGGCAACGGCGCCAATGATGAGTGGCAAGGTACCCCTACACTCAACCATATGAATACGAGTGTTTCACGCACGATATGGTCGAACTCCGCAGATGGGCTAGCTATGGTATCTAGATAGTTATCCTCAGGTCAGAGTTCCCTATCTTCCCACCTAGACTAGTATTAGCTTTGTCATGTATGGTTTAGTCTAGAGTGAGGTGTATGATGTGTTTCTACACTAGTGCTTCTCCTAAGTATGATGGAAAATAATATTAACTAAGCTAAGAGAGGAAGGGTGAGAGAGAATCTAAACTAGCCTAAGTGTGATGAGCATATGTTCCTTAATCATCTGTACACATCTTGAACTTTGTGCATGACTGCCACTAGGATTACCAAGCGCATGGCTTAAGTACGCTATTGGGTTACCAAGTAGTCACACTTAAATGCTCATGATTAAGTCATACTCATTCCATGTTACTAGGAGATAAGGGTGAAGAGAGATTAATTATTTAGAAAATCATTTAAAAATAATAGTAATTAATTCCTAGTTAGCTTAGTCCATATGCTGCAAGGTTTATCAGAAAGTTCATCTTTATTTCCATACACAAATGTGTGCTTAGGTACAATTTGCTCGAGTAGAGATCCATTCACTTTAAGACTTCTATTGCAAGCACATGGAAATTATTCTAACTCTGGAATGGTAAAACTACTATAGTTTGGCTAAGGTCTAAGTCTAGATGAAGAAATAAGGGAAAGCTGCCTCTTATTTATAAATGTTACGGCGGGCCGCGATATCACATATGCGATATCATGGGGGTGGACTTGATATTGCTGGGGTAGACACGATATTGTGGATGCAATATCGGGGGGGGGGGGGGGGGGGGGGGGGTGGTNTATGATATCGTGGCTCATCAGTGACCATGGATCTAAGTAGTAGAGTTTGGACTTAATGAAATCATTAACCATCCTCTTGAATATAGCAAGTAGATGGATTGTAGCTATTGGTTCTAGAATCTTGTTTAGGAGAGCATTTCATTATTGTATAAATTTTTGTACATGTTTAAGGGGTTCCTAATTGACCTTCATTAATTGGTCAAGAGTTGTGTTGGGCTTCAAGTTGTACTGAAAGTGGTTAACAAAATGTGATTTCAAGTCCTCAAGTGAGGATATAAATCCTCTTGGTAATGCATGGTACTAGTCCAAAGCCTTCTCCATTAGGGACATAGGAAATATTCACAATATAGTATGTGTCCAAGCTTGAACCACTAAATACTCTAGATAGAAGATGATAAGGTGTGCATTAGGATCACCCTCACTATTGGACTTGGTGAATTGAGGTACAGGGATCCCTGATAGAAGAGTTATATGTGAGATGGTAGGGCTGATTGGATCATCATGATAGAAATCCATGATCTTCACCATTTGGGTTGTTGAGGCATTAAGCTTTTGTAACTCTTTTGTAAGATCTTAGATCATTTGGAATGCCTGATCTAGCCCTTGGGGCATCCTAGTGGGTTGTGATGTTTGTACAAATGGCTGAGGTGTGAGTTGAGAGGCCTATGACCTTGTGATGTGGGTTGTGGCATAAAAGGGTTGGGTTGGGTCATTATGGTCATAGGGGGATTAAATAGTGAGAAGGAGGTTGGAATAGGTACTTAAGAAATAAAAGTTGAGAATGATTGGTGATGATAACCATCAGTGACGGTTGAGTTGATTGTGATTGTATAGTGAATGACATAGATGAGAAGATGGGTGTGGTTTAGGACACCAATTATGCCTAATGTGTTGTTATAACAAGTTCTAGTCCAAACATGGTTGGATAGATAGGTGATGAAGGTTGGAGGACTTACTCCATGGATGAGGTAAAAGAGACCAAGGTGGGTATGGTGGTTTTGGGAGTTGATTATTGGAATAGGTTCCCTAAGAAGTGTTTTGGTTCAAACTCTACCTCAAACTCAGCTTGCTCCTTGTGTTGGCTCTTATAGCTTAACTTTTCATCTTGCTTGTCCATCTCAATTAGATGGGATAGAATACATGTGTGGGCATTGGATAGTGGTATTTTTTCATAAAGGAAAGGAATATATTCTTTTCCATTGTGGTGAATGAGTTCACATTCACTCTTGGATTTCACCTCCACTTGCAAAATGAGCAAACCCACTTGGATTTGGGCACATATGAAATTATAATAAAACTCAATGAGTATTGTAAAATTCAAGCTCCACTCAGTGAGTATCTATGTTTAGCCATGTTAGGGTCTTTAGGGTCATAATCCCTCATAGCATGTTGGTTAGATGTCATATTAGTTAAGTTAAGGAGCAAGACAGTTATTGGTTAAATGACATATTTACTAGTTTTAAAAATTGGTTTAATAAATTTTAAAAATTTATTTTTAAACCAAAATTATAGCAAATGTAGTTATTCAAAAAGTAAAAAGGAAGTTATGGCTAGAAAATATTGTAAACTGTGACTATAGGTGTAATGCAAGTTGCAGAGAAAGTGATGTGCACTACAGTTGAAAAAATGTGAATGTTGTAGATGTGTTGGAAGTACCAACTATGTTGGATTTTCCAACAATGTCTATGTTGGAGTGTGTATAGTAGACCACTACATTGCCTAGCCAACTACACTAAGGTAGGTGGTGGAAAATGGATTTTTGCTTAGTAAAGCCAAGCTAGGAATATTTTCTTCTAAGGAGGCATGTTGGTTTTAAGAGATTAAGTGTGAAAATTTTGGCTTTTTCAAGGACTACATTGGAGTCTTAGTAGTGTGTTTACTGGCTCTCCTATACAATTTCATAGCAAATGTATTTGGGTTTTAAGTTGAGGTTACATTGATTTCCAAGATATCCCAAATGTAGGTTTTGCAGGCTTCAGTGTGACTATGATGGCCTTAGAAAGTCTAGCAATTATTATAAAAATAATGTACAAGCCTAAATCACCCACAACAACTATGTTGAATATTTAGTTATGGGAATTTGATTATCAACATTAGTTCTATGGGTAGATGCTTGCAGGTTTTAGATTTCAAAACATAGAAGACTTGATTTTGGAAAGGTTTGAAAAATGTTTTGGAAATTGGTTGGAAAATTAATGAGCAGTGGGTACCCCCTATGCCCAACCATATGAATCACAAGCATTCATGAATGATTTAGTTGAATTCCATAGATGGGACTAGTTGTGCATCTAGATCGATAAGCATTGATCACAATTCACTATCTTTTCACTTAGACTAGTGGTAGCTTTGTCACATATGGTTTAGTCCAAAGTGAGGCATATGATTGTTGATGTTGTTTGGCCTTATGATACCCCTAATAATAATAAAGAAATTAATTATTTAATCTAATTAACAATAGGAAGATAAATGCTAGACTAGCCTATAGGCAATGAGTGTCCATTTCCAACTTACTGTACACATCTTGAACTCTTGTATCCACTACTAGGATTACTGAGCACTATGCTATTGGGCGAACCAAGTAATAACACTACTAGGATTACTAGGAGAAGCATGTTTACACTCAAAATTGGTCACACTCATTTTGCCAATTAATTAATATGCATGGAAACATAAATATTAACTAAGTACATGAAATATAAATTGCATTAAAAGTAAATTTAATGAAAGTTAATGTGCTACAATGAATAAAAATCAATCTTGATCTTATTATCGTTCATGGAATGTGTCTAGGTACATTGCCATTTGAATAAGATGTCATACAACTAACTCATATTCACACTACTAGTGCTTACTGACTATTCTCTAAGACTATAGAATTAAATATCAAGAGTTCTACTACTCTATTGATAAAAGAATGCCAATACATGGTAGGAGCATGCATATTTATAGGAAAAAAAAAGATAGTGCATCAATGGGTATACATCAATGTGTCATTGCATGTGTTGAGGGGTATGAATCAATGCATACATAGCTACATCCACACAACTACATTAAAGTAGTTGCATCGAAGTAGCTGCATTGAAGTAGTTGTGTCAAGGCAATCACATCAAAGCGACTACATCGAAGCGGCTACATCAATGCAATCCTGTTGATGTAGCCAACCAATGCTTCATCAAAAATGTTTTTGGAAATCAATTGAAAAATTTTTGGAAAAGGGTTTTGAAAAAATGTTTTGGAGAATGGCTTTGGATTAAGAATTTGGACAGAGGTCCTCCTTGTAGCATTAGAAAAACTATAGCACTTGAAAATTTTGGTTGTTGGAAAAACCAAAAGTTGTAGGTGAAAAAGTTTTGACTTTGAATTCCAAGGACCTTTGAGAAAGAGGATTTAGGTACCCTAGATAGTTTGGCCAATCACCCAGGGACTTATACAATGTAAATGGGACAATAAAAATAAAATTGTAGATTCAAATAAAAGTAAACACAAAATTAAACTTGAATAAAATTTACACTACAAATGAATTGGTAAACTTTATTTAAAAATAGAAAAATGCTCAAAGTGTAGAGTTCAAAGAGTATAGATTGTGTGCCTAAATGCATAAGAAGCTTGTCTAAATGAATTTTGAAGCATGTTGGAGTTGGTAGGTTTTATTCTGTAATTGAACTCCACAATCTAGGTAGTCCCCAACTCCAATGATTAAGAGCTTCTTAATAGTTTTTGTTCGGATATGCAGCTTTTGGATGTTAACGGTGTGCACAATTGTGTTTGACTTTGGTGACAATGAAACTACGTTGAGAGTTCTTGATGCTTAGGTAGATTCCAATTACTTCCCAAAAGTGTTACAAAATGTTGAAAATGGATTTTAGGTGCTCAAGGTTGCTACAATGTCATGGTTGCAAAAACATTCTAGAACCTAAATGAAGTGTTCCACTTTGGCTTTTATAGGCTTTAGAATTGTTGAATTTGGGCTACAAATTTCTACCATGATTATTGATAGATTAATTCCATTTGTAGGTATTGCAGACCATGTATCCCAGTGTATTTAACCATTTATGGTAAATTTTGACACCCAAGGATCATCAAAACCACATCAGATACTAAAAATAATAAACATGCTTTTGTGATTATGTTGGCTTCACCTTAACCATGCTAGCCTTGGAGAGCTATGATGGCATTATTGGAATTGGCTAAGAGATGTGGTGACTAGATTAGCCATGTGAATATTGTTGAAGATTTGAGATGACAATGCTAATCATGTTGCCACCATTGGAAACTGTCATTACTATACTATCAATTGCTGGGAAAATGGAAAATCCAACAACTCTAATGCTAGCCTTGTAGCTTCTACATTGGGTGGTTTTGTAACAACTACATTGGAAATTGTTGGAAAATGGAAAACCCAATAGCATCAATGTTGGGTGTAGGTGGTTCTAGTGGATTTGAGGCTATATCCCCATAAAGCCCAAGAAAATGCCAAATTTGGCAATCCCCAAGGAATTTTTAGCTTTTCCAAGCCCAAATATAGACATGACATTACTTTTTCCTCTTAGGAAGTAAGGCAGTAACAATTTATTTATTTAGAGTTTTGTTTATTATAAATAACTATTTGAAAACTATATGAATTAACAATAGATTCTATAAAACCCAAGGAACATATATTTGTTTTGTCTTAGTCATTAAATAATTTTTTGAAATTGATTTTATCTAAACCTTCCTTGAAGATACATTCTATTGAACAATAGTAAAAGAAAGGAGTGGACTAACTATTGAGATTTTAACAAAAGAAATCATCACAAGATTTGTAGCAAATCTAGAAAAAACCTTAGTAGGATCTATAATATTTATAGAAGAAACCTCAATAGCATTTATAGTAGCTTGTTGCTAACATGGTTACATTGCCTTTTTTTTACAACATAACTATGAATTAAATCAATAACCTCTTATCTATAAATTATTGTCAAATGATGAGCTAATCACTTGAGACATTGCTAATTAACATGTCATTACCCATATCACAAGGCTAATACCTTACCTCTTATTTGCATGCTAATAAGAAAATACTTGGTTAAATTTTATAGTTTATAGTTGTAGTGTGTTCCGATGCTAGGATAATGATCACATCTCATGAAGCATTCATGGGATGTTAATCATGATTAGTGGTGTAGTTGTAGATGTTTAAGCACAGGTTGTGATTAGGTATTGGTTAATACATAATATGTCAAACTTTTTCCTTTAGCCTTCTCTTCAATTTTTGTCTAGATTAGGGGTCATTGTTAACTCACATTATAATGCTAGAACTCATGGTGAAGTCTTGGTATGCCAAGATGTTGGTGTGTTCTTCTCTACAATACCATGAATCATGGTGTGATTGTGATGTATGTCTGAGTAAATCACAAGTTGTAATCAAATCATGGTAAACTTGTGATTTAATAAGGACACTAGAATTAACCTTGAAATGATGTATAAAATAACACAGGCTATGCTATGTTGGCAAAGCACTCTAATATCAATCTATTAGTAGTGAGAGTAATACAAATGGCTAAGGATTGAAGGCCTTGATACCACTTTTATAGCTGAATTAGACTTTTAGCAAAGTTTTCTTCTTTGAGCTCGAATGGCTTCTTTGCTGGTAAAGAAACCTCTCCTTTAACTTGAAATTTATTCTTATACTTGCACCCACAAGAAATCTACAAAGTGCAATAATGGAGATTGATCTCCAAAGAAGATCTTCTTCTTCTTTCTTCTCTTAAATGAAAATGGAGATTATATGAAATTAGAACAAGGTTAAAATTAATGAAAAAATGATATAATGGAATGCAATTAAAATAGATAAAAAAACTAAAATGAGATATGAGAAAATGATATAGAGGTAAAAACTTCTTTTCTTCTATTACTTCATGCTTTAATCTTACATCAATGGAGTTTTCTTGTAATGTCTCGACTTGAAGGAGAGGATATACGTGCAATAAATAGAAAAATGAGAAGGTGCTTAGGAACATACTTAACTCTAAACATGGCTACAAATGACCAACCGAATCACCATCTAAAACATAAGAAGAGAAGACTTATGGTCTCAACTGATGGTGATGTGCTACTTATGTACTTTATGTGGTCCCAACATAGGAGGATTGTCCTCATGGAGTCATGGGTGATCCCAAGGATAAGATGCATGACATGTGGCATTAGAAGATCCATATTTGACTTCACTTTAAATTCTCCTTTTATCTCATGTTTGAAATATAAAATTATGTCATGTGACACATTACATAAAGATAGAAACATGACCCTACATACTACATGACTCAATAATAATAAGGAAAATAAATCTACCTTTTACAATGACATGGAAAGTAAAAATTATATGAGGAAAGAACACATTAGGATACAAATATTATCATTCACTCTTTTAGATAATGTGGGCTTAAAGCGAATTACTCCAATCTTTAAAAGTAGAGTCTCCATCTTGTGGGATTGCACTCTTTTGGTGAGAAGAGTAGCTAGTTATTCTTCACTCTTAATGAACTTTGGAGAGATGATGCCTTCTCAAACCTTTCCCTTAATGAAGTAAAATTTGATTTCAATATGGTTTGATTTCTTATAAAGAGTATGATCATTGGAGAACATGATGACCAATGTGTTTTCATAAAATAATGTTATGAGATTCTTAATGATGAAATTTTGCTTCTCAAATAAATTTTTCAACCATAAGACATGTTGGACACAATCATTCATTTTAACATATTTAGCTTTAGTGCTTTAAAGGCTTACGCAACTTTGTTTTTTGGATTTCAAATACATTGGATGATTGTCATGGAAAATAATTAATCTGCTTGTAGATTTTATATCCTCCACATCACCACCCCAATTAGCATCACTAAAAGTAATAAATTTTTCATCTTCTTTTATAAAATGTAGACCAACTTTAAATGTGCTAATGGAATATCTTAGAAGATGTTTTAAGGCATCCATGTGATTTTACCTTGATTCAACCATAAATCTAGTTAAACATGAGGTGGCATATTCAATGTCAATTTTAGTATGGCAAAGAAATCTTAAAGAGTTAGTGATACTTCTACAATTTGAGGCATTAATGTGATGGGATGCATCATTTTTGAAAAGCTTAAGGCTGAAAGAAAAATGATTACTTACACCCTTTACATTCTTCATGCCATACCTTTCTAACATGCTTTGATAAAAGTTTCTTTGACTGAGAGTAATGGATCCATAAACCCTTTGATCCACTTGGATCCTTAAGAAATAATTTAGCTATCTAAGATTCTTCATTTCAAGTTCATCCTTCATTGCTCTCTTAAATTCTTCCACGAGCTCATATTTTGCGGGAATAAAAATAATTTCATCCACATACAATAAAATAATGATAAAATATGAGCTAATGGATTTGTTATAAACTATAGGATAAGATAATGATGACATGTATTATTTTATAATAAAATAATTATTTATCCTCCTAAGATAAGCTCTTGGAGTTTACTTTAAATTAGACAATGCTTTATTAAGCTTGCATAGCTTTTCTTCTTGACCTTTCTTAATGAAACCTTCAGGTTGAGTGATGTAGAATTCTTTTTGCAAGTAGTCATTGAAGAAGGTTGAGTTCACATCCATTGGGTAGAGTTTTAATCCACCATGAGTAGTAATTAAAACAAGGAGTTGTTTATTCCAAATATCTCAACTAATTCAAAACTTTATTCATAGTCTACTTCCTTCTTTTACTTGAATATTTTTGCCACCAATCTTGCTTTGAATTTATTCAAGGTTTTATCCTCTATGTATTTCATCTTGAAGAGCCATCTTGTATTAATCATGTTCTTTCCCTTGGGATTATCAACAAGAATCTAAGTTTGAAATTTTGGATTGCATCCATATTTTGCTTCATGACTTCAATCCACTTCTTGGACTTGAGAGCCTCCTCAATGCTTTGAGGCTCATGGATGGGGGTAGCATAGTTAAGATGATTTCTGCCATGTATCTTGTAAATCTTCTTTAATAATCATGATTAAGGATTTTAGAGGTAGGTTGCATCCCCTTAATCCTTGTGGGAACATTGGATGGTTTTCCAAACTCCTCCATTTAATGTTCTTAACTTGCAACTTCATTTTTTTTTTCTCAAAATGCAATTGTCTAAATATATTTTCATTAGGTTTTATATTCCTTGAGGAAATAAATTTTGTTTCAATGGGATCAAGACATTTATATGTGGCCAATTTCTAATCATAGTCTACAAAAATATATTTTAGGATGCTATCATATAGTTTTCTTGTAAGGAAATTTGGTACATGAGTCCAATAAATACAAATAAATATTTTTAGATTAGAAAGATTTGGAGTTATATCATACAAAGCCTAATATGAAGTAATTCCTTTGTGTGATTATGAGCACAATCTATTGAGGAGATAAGAGGATGTATGGATTACTTCTTCCCAAAATAAGTTGAGAAAATTGGCTTGCCTTAACATGCATCTTTCCATGTCTTGCAAGATTTCATTTCTTCTTTTAGCAACTCTATTTGATTGTGGTAAGTAGCCACATGTTTTTTATTTCTCAATTTCATTTTCATTACAAAATTAATCAAATAAATCATTAACAAAATCTATTTCCTCATTATTTATAATGGCTTTAATTTTCAAATTTAATTGATTCTCCATGAGATTTTTGGAATATTTGAAAGTGGAGAATAGCTTGTTTTACATTGCAACAAATAAACCCAAGTATAGCTAGATGCATAATAAATAATAGTAAGAAAGTACCTTGTATTTGTGATGGAGGCTGATTACATTGGATTCACTAAGTTCATTTGAAGAACATCCTATGGTTTTTTCTTCCTTTGCATGTTTGTGTTATCAGAGAAGACTTTTAAATTCCATAAGTACATGCTTCATAAGCTTCATTTGGGATGAGAGGTCACTTCATTCCAATTGCTACTTAAAACTTGATCATGTCAAGGATGTATTGATAATTTGCATATCCTAATCTTTTATGTCACAACCTTGCAAAAATAATGGAGGAATTTTTTACTTGCTAGATTGATAAAATATTTTTTGAAATATCAATAATGGATAGAGCATAAATATGATTTTCTAACTTTGGAGTGCAATAAATAACTCCATTATGGATCTCAATGTGTAACCTCCACCATTAAATACTACTTTGATACACTTTAACACCATTTTCTCTATGAAAAGTAGTGAGGCTAAAAGTAAGGATGCATAAAAGACATTACTTACTTGAATGGTGTGACCATCATGTAGAATGAGAGTTTGTTCTCCAACTTCTTTAATTTAAATAAAAGGTCCATCTCCAACTATTATGCTTTCAAAGTTGCCTCTCCTTAGCTTGAAAACTTGGAGAGATCAATTATTATACAGTTGTAGTAATTACTATCAAGGATCCATATGGATGATGAGAGAGTTTGCTACACATGAAGGTTGAATAGTGATGAAACATTCATAAGATAAGTTGCATTGATACATGCCTATCGATGTAGCCCTGTCAACATATCTCCATCGATGCATGCTAGGATGCACTAATGCAGATATGTTGATGTTGACATAGTCATTGCCTATATAAATGCATGAATCTCTTGTATTTATGATACCTTTCAATCATAGAGTTAGCAAAATTCTTGTGGTTTCTTCATTCCAAAGTTAGAATAACTTTCTCTGAGTGCTTGTAGTGTGGATCAATAAGATTGTACATCATTTTATTCGAGTGCCTATGGGCTTGAACACATTTGCATGAACAACAATAAAATTTAGATTTCCTACATCCATTACAATACTTAGACTAGTTTAATCTTACTTTTCTACACTTTACTTTATGATGAGTGGTGAGGTACCCCTACATTCAACCATACGAAATGAGCGTAGCACACGCGATTTGGTCGAACTCCGTAGACTAAATGCCTACACGCCCCATGGAACACTTGGGGTTAATCATTCGTTGTCTTCCTAGACTTACTTGTGTTTGTCATGGTGTATGGTTAAGTAAGTCTGAGGTATATGATTTTTATATCTTTTATGTATTTTGCTCCTATGCTATTGAGGTGAAGGGTTGAGAAACTAGCTAACTCTAACTAACGACTAAGTCTAAACTACCTAGCGTCAGCATCCGTTCCCACTTACCGTACACACCCTGAACTATGCAACCGCGACTACCAAACGCTAATTGTTATTGGGATCACCACGTGTAACGCATGTGCTCAAAGTGGTCGTACTGAGGCACTTAACTAGGAGGAAAGGGTTGAAAGAATCTAATCGTGATGAGCAAATGATTCCTTGATTAGTCGTACACATTCGTAAATGCTCGTAATCAAGTCGTACTCATGCTGCGCTACTGCAGGGTAATAAATAATAGGTAGAAAATAACATGTAAGAAATAACAAGTAATAAATCCTATTCCATGCACTGCAAGGTTTATCCACAAAGCTCTTCTTTATTGCCGTACACAACTTGCGTTCAGGTACAATGTTGCTCGAATAAAGATCTGTTCACTTGGGGACTCCTACTGCACGCACAAGGAAAATATTCTATCTCTGGAATGATCAATCTGCCAGAGTTTCCCTACTTTTAGCCTAGGATGGGAAATAAGGGGAGTGTAGCCTCTTATTTATAGATTTGGTGATGGACTGCAATATCACGTACGTGATATCGTAGGGGATGACGCGATATCGCGGCTTGTGCATATCACATCTCATCATACCCCCATGAATGAATAAAAACTCATCCTCGAGTTCCTTACAATAATATTGGGAAGGTATGGAATTATTGAGGGTAATGGAACTAATGGGATGACATGTGAATGGATCATCATTACAAGACTTGACAAAAATGGTGTTCATGACAACAAGGGTGAACACCTTATTACAATGACATTAGACCTCATTTGGCAGTTGAGAAAGAGAAAGAGAGAGAGAGAAAGAAGTATTGCTGCTGCCACTGCCAAGATTACGCCTTTGTTGTCCATCCGTAAGCACGCCATCGATCTTGCTCCTTGCATAGCTGCTTTAGCACTGCTCCATTCCAAGTGTTTGCTCCAGATCCAATTCGTGGTTGTATGATCACCATCTGCACACACAATACAATCTTATATTAGCAAGGGTAAATGAATCATCACGTAATTGATACCTTGCTTCGGTGTAAGTTCATTGGCTAGGTTGTGGTATGGCTAATAGGGATCTGAAAATATATTAATGATGACTACTGAAGGTGTAGGGGTTAGGAAGAAAATCAAAAATTCTGGGACTAGGAGAAAATTGAAAAAATCAGGCCCCGTACCCCCATGACTAATCGCGAACCTCTGGTAGCGTTAGAATGGAGAAAGAAAAGGAGTAAGAAAGATAGATAAAAAGGGACAACTGAAAACATCAGTGAAATGGATGTCAAGATGGAAATGAACAAAATAATGCAAAATGTTAAGGGAAAGAATTTAACTGGTGCACCAAATAGGAATGTCAGTGGGTCCTCCCCAAAGCAGGCTCATACCCTTAATGCCCTGACAGACCCACATTCAAAGAGTTCGTAGGCTCTGGGAATGTTATTAGGAACAAGAGTTAAAGTCTTAACTGTAAGAATTTACCAAAAAGAAAACAATGCATCTACCAAAATATACACTAATGATACAACCAACAATGAGGCAGATAATGGAGAGAAGGATGGAGGGAAGAAAATGGAATGGAATCCCAAGAACAAGGTGGTGTACAACCCCTTGTATGTTTCATGATTAANTTATTGTCTTAGCTTCTGATAGTTGGGTAACATCAGAACAGCAAGAAAACTCAAAAAGAAAACATCCAAGCACCCAAGAGAATAGCCAACACAAAAGCATCAAGTTCCCTTGAAGTCACACCCTTTGCAATCCTTGAGTCCTTCCTTAGTCTGAGAAATACCCAGTCACTAATTTGTTTAAGTTCTTATTAGAAGGTGACTGTACATTTCCAAGCTGAGAGAGACCATAGAAACTGGTGGATGGATGGATGAAGTGGTCTCATTGCTTGCCATATTAAAAGAACATACCTTAGTATCAACATTGTGACTTAAAGGTAAAAACCAAACATTAGCAATCAATATTGGAACACCACTAATTTTGGCCTAGCACTTTTAGACAAGAATCAAGCTAAGACATTCTACTGCCCAACATGAGTACAGCGTGACCAAACTTAGAGGCCTCTGAAACAGCCCCCAATGGTCCATGATTCAACAGGCAAGGTTCCCCCGGGGCCCACAGGAAAATTGATACCACAGAGCAGTCCTAGATCATGACTTAAAATTGATACCACAGAGTAGTCCTGGATCATGACTTAAAAATAATACCACAGAGCAGTCCTGGATCATGACTTAAAACTGATACCATAGAGTTCTGTCTGGTATGAAACTAAACTTCTACATCTGTCTGCCATGACATGAAACTAGCATCCAGAGTCCACTAAGACTATAAACTAGTTTGCCTCTTCATAGTCCACTATGACTATAAACTAGCAATGCACCGTCAGCTATGACGCTAAACTAGCGCCATCCAACGGGTTATGACGTGAAATTAACCCACGATAGTCCGCTAAGACTATAATTGGTGACATCATCGATGGACAGGCAAAACTTGAAAAGATCTATTATTACAGTTGGCTGTTCATGTTCCACAAAGACTTGCTGCATGATTCATC
>MNCI01005936.1:200424-224369 GCA_015680685.1 Gnetum montanum
ACATCATGTTTCTCCAACTAGTTTTATGTCCTCTACTTCAAATTGCCACTATCACTCTCCAAAGTACCATCAACCCATGACATCCCTTGAAGGATCACCACCTTGTGCCTCTTACCATCCATCTTACCCTTGATATTCCTATACGCAACCTAATCACACACCACCACCAATGACAAAGGAAAGTTCAACACCATAATATAAACCAATTGATGAGCAACAGGATACCCCTATGCCTAATCATATGAATCACAAAGCATTCACACGTGATCCAGTAGAATTCTATGGACTTTATAGTTTTTGATGCACTAGCCTTCTAGGAAGTGAATCTTTGCCTTAAGATCAATTGTTGTCTTCCCAATTACACTTATGACATACAATAGTATGGTTAAGTGTAATTGAGGCATATGATTTTTATCATTTTGTATTTTATGGTTTGGTGTTTAAAGGAAGATAAACTAATTGGATTAACTAATTTAGTTTAACTAATTATTGGTATCTAACTAGTCCTAACATAAGCATCTAGTTCTACTTTTCGTACATGTCCTGAACCCATGTATCCACTACTAGGTTACCAAGTTCTATGCTACTAAGCGTACCAAGTAATAATGTTGCTGGGATTACCAAGAAAATACGTGTTATGCTAAAAGTGGTCATACTTATATGTTCAATATATCTCACTTATCTTAATTTCTTTATTAACATAATTACTGGAAAATAAGTAATAAATAGTTAAAAAAATTTAATAAATAATTGAAAACACTAAATGCATAAATGAAATATTTAATCTATCTAGAATGTTGCAAGGTTTATAAAAAAGATTGTTTTTATTGCCACACACATTGTCATACTCAGGTACAATAATGCTTGAATAAAGATTCATACACTCAATGACTCTTGCTGTAAGCACTCAAGAGAAAAATTCTAACTTTTAAATGAACAAACTGCAAGAGCTTCACTACTACTAAAATATTGATGCCATAAATGTGGTTGGTAGGTGCGTATTTATAACCAAAAATAGACATTGCATTGATGGGGACTTGTTGATGCATGATATGATGCATCGACTAGGCCTTGTTCTACAAATATTCATAGAAATGTTGATGCCAGTAGGTTTCCATCACAAATGCGAAAACATCCCTTCTTTAGGAAAGGTCGTAAGTTGAAGCAAAACATCCATGAACATACCACATCATCTAGACCAGCATAGTGTTAATCTAGTACAATGCCTCCCTTTTCATCACCACCATCCTCTAATCATACATAAGGGCCACCATCCATTGTTACTCGAATCCCAAGCCTAAACAATGAATCTAATACTGTTGGGAGACCAACCAATCCATGCATATCGTATTATGATCAAGGGTGCCATTGTGGCCTAGACATCCATAACGTTAACACACCTCATACCCTACCCCACCATACATTTAATAATTAAGTGTGTGATCAACAATTTTCCTACCTAGCAGCTGCAACTCCAAAAGGCACCTAATGGCTTGGGAATGAACGGTTACCAACGTTTTATATATGCATGGATCCTATCTATCTGCTTATTAATCCTTGTCATAGCCAAATGTTTAGTCTTGGGGGAAGCTCCCCATTCTAATATTTAGGATTCATAAGTGTTTTTCATCTTCTTATTTTACAATTTTTTATGATTTTCTTATTTCTTAATACAATTTTTCCTATTCCTTCCAATATTTTCTATTTGTTGTTTTCATTTTCTTTGTCATGTAATCTTGCTTGTGGATAAAATGATCATGTAGCCCATTGAGGTGAGGTTTCCTCTATGTTTTTGAGTCATAAGTGATTGATTATTTGGATAGTGAGACCACATCATCCATCCACTCATTCCATTAACAAGAGATTCTTACCTTGGTATAATGTTATTCTTTTTCATCATCCAACCTAATAATAAATTCATAATCATTGTGCTTGGTAGTTGAGTGTAGAACCAAGGAGGAATGTAAAGCATGTGACATTAAGGGGATTTGTGGATTCTCTTTGCTCACTTTTGTTTGTTCTATCACGTTGCTTTAGTTGTAATTATATCCTTGTAGGTTTAATGAACATTGGGAGTAAGAGTCACATAAAAAGGCACTGAATAAATTTTTGAGGGTTCCACTAGAAATACATGTACGAATGCCTAAAGGTTGGTAGCTTCTTAGAACTTCCATCAAAGAAAAAAAAACATGTGTACCATAACTAAGCTTCTCCCTTGGACAAAATGCCAAGTGATGTTACTTCTTGAAACTATGATAGTCTTATAGTTGTTAGTTGAAGTGATGAACTGATGCGATGTCACTGAAATGTGGTTTGGACTTGGTTTGAATCTTGGAAGGAAGGGATAATAATTACTTAACCAAGGGTTAATAACACACAAGGTTTCATTATGTCTCTGGTAAGATACCTCACATCCCAATTTCTACAATCCTTTCTACAATCCATCTCATCTTGCTGTCTGTATGATCCTAACTTGTGGTCTTGTGTAAAATAGAGTTTTTATCTTAAATTGGTGGTTTTAACATGTGTGTTTTGTTGCATAGGTATGCATTTTATTTAACCTCTTTAGTACCTATAGACATTTTTAGGTGTGGTTATACAAGGGCATCATGGGCTAGAGCCTGCTTTGGGAAGGATCCACTTGTGTAACATTTGTCACTTGTACTTGTTTGATACAACCACATCATTTTTAACCTTTCAAAAACTTCATTGTTAAGTTTCATGTTTTCCCTTATCATGTAAATTTCTTTGTTCCACAACATCAATTTAATGCCCATTTTTCTTGCATCTTTCAAAGTTTTTAACATCGAGAACTCTACCTTCAACACTTATGGTGCCTAAAACTGATTTTCCACTTACCTTAGAACTATGGACCTAACCTCCAACCTTCCAACCAATCCTAGAGCTTCATTTCCCATGCTTAGTACCCTCATTCAATGTACATTCATGGACCCCAATATCAACTACCTAATATTGGGTCAGCCTCGATGTTGGATAGCTGATATCGGGTCTCACAAAACCTATATATATGATCCTCACAGTGCCCAAAGTTCATTTCCATCATTTGCAACAAGGGGCATTTTTCAAATTTTATTTTGCAACTTAGAGCTCTACATAACCACTTTCTACTTGTGATATTTGGCTCTTTTATGCTTTGATTTTTGTGCCATTTGGACCTATTTGAACTCGGAGTGTTCCAATTAGTTGTGGGTGGGGGGGTGTGTGTGTGGGGTGTGGTTGCTTGCATGGGAAACCTATTCCAATTTTTGACAATTTGCTATCACTTGGAGGATATTATAAGGGTAAGAATGTTGAGAACCATAAGTGATATAATGAAAAATCAATTGTGGTAATGTCAAAAACCTTAATTTTTTCACCCAAGGGACCATAACCATCATAACATGTCACACATAAGGAAAAAGGAACCAACTATGGAAGGTCAATTAAGAACATAGATACTTTTTGGGCATTTTTTTGAAAATTTTTCTAACTCTGTAATCATATGAATTAAAGAACATAAGGAAACTAAGGTAACAAGTAAGGTATAAACCTGTTGATGATAAAGCACATAACCTTAGTAACACCCAATCTTTGCTTGATTGTAGATGGCCCCAAAAAGAGGAGCACAAGAAGAACCTTCATAGTGAACCACCAAATGTTCATGAGATGGTTGAGGCTAGCAAGGTGAGTAGGCAGAGCATGAGGAGTAGGAGGCACAATCCTTCAACATTCATTAAGAGGCTCCTATTACTTGGTAGTTAGTCCAAGGAGAGGCTGCAAAACCCCAAGCTCCCACATAGGGACAACATCTCACATTTTTTTCGGAATTCCTTGAAGTAATTCAAGAAAAATCCATGTTAACTATGGTCATTTTCAAAATGAACTTCAGCCCATTTATGGAGTTTTCTCTAGAAGGAATTTAGATGCAACTTTAGGCATCACCTTTGTGACCCATTCTTTTAGATAGTGGCGAGTGGTACCTTGGTGAAACATACTAATTCTAGCACAATAAAGAAGAAGGCACCACTACCAACATTTGTGGAGTTAATGTTTCATTTTTGGTTAAAGTTATCACCAAAGCTCTGAATCTACCAAATGAAGGGGCTAAGTTAGCCCATCTATCTACAAGATCTAACCCTGACACAAGAAAGCTGTGGCTAAGATGAACATATGGCAAAGATGACAAGATGTATAATGAATTGACTCTTGTAGAGGGGACATACTTTAAGATAAGCATGTATCATCTCTTCCCAACCAAGGGGCTTAATAGAATTTCAACCTATGTGGCTAGGGGAAGTATTGTTCTAATGGGCAAATATGTAGCCAATCTTCCTCAATTATACTACACAGAAATTTAGAGGCTGTTTGAGAAGAAAAAGGTAGGGAAGCCAACACTTCCATTTCCTTTCCTAATCAGAAGCTGTGTAAATGTACTATAATCCTTGGGTACACAAACGATGTTCCCAAGAAGGTTTAAAATGCTTCTTTGCTAAACTCCTTAAACCAGCAATGCCAAGGAAAGACCTTGGTGAGGAACAAGAACTAGAAAAAGGAAGAAAAACCTAAGAAAGAAGCTAAACAAGAGCCTGAATAGCATTGTGAGTTGCAAGTTCCACCTTTGTTGCCAGAAGACTACAAGCTAGTAATGAGCCATTTGTAGAAAATTGTAGAAACACTAAGTTGGAAAAGCAGAGAGGAATCTAGCCTCTTTAGAGTCATTGATGATGCTGTGCAATCCACTACCTTGGTAAATCTGATAAGGGGGTAGATCTCACTATAATTAGGAGGAGAATTACAATGGTCATGGAAAATCTATGGTAATGCCACATCCTTCCAAGTGATGCTTGAAATGGAAGAAGGTGTCATAGTAGTGGTAATGCAACACTAGGATGTGGTAGGCATGGCTGAAGTAATTACAAATCATATCAAAGAATCATTCAATGTACTTGTTGTTCCCTCAGTAGATTTGAAAGGGACTAGAGGTGCACAAATGCTCACTAGGACTTTGATGACTCTTGTGGCACATGAGGATGTGTTAGATCAACTACTACAAATAGGGGAAGTAATGACTACCTTGTTTGATATCCCTAGTGATGTCACTATAGCATAGTCAAACCTCATAGCCACCAAAGGGAAGCTAGTTATGATTGAGACCAGGGCAGAGCACACAGAGGTAGAGGTACAATGTTTGCAATAAGATCTAGCTATTCTAAAAGCTGAATGATGGGATCCTACTTGATTTATTGTGCCTGACTAGCTAGAATAATTTAAAATAGAGTAGCTGATCAAGTTGACTAAGGAGAATGAAGTGTTGAAGCAAGAAAAGAAGAAGGTGTTCTGAATGCCTCCATTGCAGAGGCACAATCTTATGTTCATAAAAAGGCATTAATTGTCATCAAGGAAGAAAATAAATAGCTCATAACAGAAAACTCCAAGTTGATCATCGTTGAACAACAAAAGAATATTTTGGAAGAAAGCATTCATTACTTGAGGGAACAACTGATGAGGGGCAACCAAGATATCAGTAGATTGACCAGGGAAAATAGAACCCTCTCAATGGAGAAGATTTGTGCCATTCGACAGAAGTTAGCAATTGAAATAAGTGCATGGAAGAATGAGGCCAAGAAGCATGAAAAGCTGAAAGAACACTTTTGCAAATAGGTAGGCATGTACAGTAAATAAATGAAAAGAAAATATAGATGGCCAAAGCCCACATTGGGCCCAATACAAAATCTTGATTGGCATCTAATTTTGGATAGTTATGCACTAGTCCATCAAGCTGAGGTGAAAAATAAAGACCTGTAGATCAAAGACTTTAAAGAATACAAGGAATTGGCTAACCTTAGATATGTCAACCTTGCCATGTTAATAGTAGGTCAGCCTAGAAATGAGCTAGAAAAATAGGTAGTAACCACCTATGCACTATATGAGAAAGAGTTAGTAGACAAAATGGCTACTTTGAAAAAGTTCACATAGAAAACTCAAAACTTGAGGTGATTAAAGCCTGCTATCATGGAAAAAAGGATGTCACTTCAGACTTGGCCAAGAGACTCACAAATTATCATAAATTCAAATAAAAGGCTGGGGCATTCAAAAAGGAGTGATGATAGTTTGCAGCCTCGTACATGAAGGCCAAAAAATGTTTTTGCTACTACCATGCCCTTGGGATGTATCGATGCCAACACACATTGGTTTAGTAGCCTAGATGGTACAAAACCCATAGATAGAAGAAGAAATGTTACAAGCCCTCCTCAATTGTTACTAGTTTTAGAAGCTTGGCGACAAAGGGAAGCAACCAATGGAGGAGCCATTGCCTCTAAGAACTATAAGAGCTTCCCTAGTTTTGTGTCTTATAATTTTATATCCTAATTTTATAAAAAAAAACACCACTACGGCATGTATAAGTCCATTTTTTTGTTGTTTGAGTTAGTTAATAATTTCATACCTTTCCAACATTTATTGTAAAGAACTTATTCCTCATTTTGTTGAACTTGAGGATGATTTTTCATTTAGTCATGAGGGTATGATGAGTAATCATTTGTCAACCCCAATATTGAATACCCGATACTGGATATGCAAATTCGGGTCCTAGGAAACAATGTCAGATATCTGATAGCATCTCTTCCATGCTAGCCTATAAACACAACACTTAGATGCACCGTTGTGATATAGTTTTAGTTGTCAGTTTTTGATAGTCTTTCTTGGATTTTTGAATTCAAGTTCTATTATTCCCAATGCATGCCTGCAGTGTGATGTTTGTGATTGTACACCATTCTTATTCAAGCAGTGTATTATTTGGCAAACCTAGTGATGTACGCTTGGCAATCCCAGTGTTTATATGAAGTCCAAGGCATGTATGGATGATTAGAAATGAATATTCATTGCATGTAGGCTACTTTAGATTTTTTTCATTATTCATTAGCTTAATTAATTATCTCTTTATTGTCATTAGGAGTAACATAGGATTAGACAACATCATATACCTCACTTTGGACTAAATCATACATGACAAAGGTACTACTTGTCTAAGTGGGAAGACAACGAACTGTGGTCAAGGCATAATGATCTAAATACACAACTAGTCCCATCCACAGAGTTTAACCACATCATGCATGAACGCTTGTGATTTGTATGGTTGGGCATAGGGTTACCTCACCACTCATTAATAAATATATGGTCCCACTCTCCATGCACATCGTAAACATGTATAACATTGTTGGGTTACCAAAGGTTAAGTGTTGCTAGGATTATCAAGTGTCAAGTGCATGGTCGAAGTGATCATACTTATGTGTGTAATCATCATCATCAAGTGCATGGTCGAAGTGATCATCATCAAGTGCATGGTCGAAGTGATCATACTTATGTGTGTAATTAATTGCTATTTCATCTAGCTAGCTTACTTTAGCTTAATTACTTGGTAGTATTAAATAAAATTGCATAAAACATTAAATACATGAATAAAATATTTAAGCTAGCTAAGGTGCTGCAAGGTTTGATTAGAAAGCTTGTCTTTATTGCTACATACACTACCATGCTTAGTTACAACAGTGCTTGAATAAAGATCTATACACTGAATGACTTCTACTATAGGAATTTTGGAAAATATTCTAACTCTAGAGGAAAGAAACTATAAGAAATTTTCTATGCTATGATAAAAACTTATCAAAACCATGTGCCTAAGTGATATATTTATAGGTTGGCATACACCTTGTGATATCAAATATCTAACATCGCTTCTTGGGCCTTGATATTGAGTATCTGATATCAAGGCTCTGATATTGGAGCTAGGCCAAATATGGTTCATGAAAGTGGTAGAATTTGAAATTGTTGCCGATGATACTTATCCAAGAAGCCAAAATATAGTACTAGTCTTTGGAGCTGGAATCCATCCACATATATAGTATAATGCTAGAATTATTTAACAATAAGTACTAGACATACACTAGAATGTTCAATTTGAGGAAATAGATCCAAGAATGGAAGCAAGTAAATCATGAGTCCTTAGATGTAGCTCTAGGTAGGTGCTACTCTCTCTTGCATTGATGCCAAGGCCATGAATTATTTCAAAGGAAGTAGCTTCATCACATCATAGATGGGATCCAAAACAAAACATGGGAAACCCTTGGGGGTTTATGCCCAATAGAGACTTTTTGAAATGTAAGCCCATTAAATCCAAAGGTTGATAAAAAATATGACCAAAGAAGAAGGGGAGTTGAAAAATGTGAAAGTATGAAGAAATATAATAGGAATCCCTCCATTCATAAGAGGAAGGTATGGCTGTATGATAGAGAGGAGGAAGCACCATTAGATGAAATGGTGTAGCGAAAGACCTTACTGACACAAAAATATGTCATTGAAACATTAGCTAAGGTGGATAAAATATGGGGCTCATTAGATGAGAAGTTCCAAACTGATCTTAAAATTATGGAGGAGAAGGAAGAGTAAGGGAGTAGTAAATAAAATAGAAGGAGAAGGAAAGATATGGAAAGGAGTTATCATTAACAAAAAAGTAAGACTACAGTGGTCAATGAGGTTGTAGATTCAAAAATAGATGACAACAGATGTGATATCTACCAATACAAACATCCCAAAGGATGTTGTCTTATGTTGTTAGATCTACAAGAATTTGGGCTATATGATTAAACCTAAAATTTGCAAAAAGGTAGCCACCTAGGAGATTGCCTTACCCACAAGGCAATTATAGGTAGTAGTTCCCCCAAAACTAGTATTATCCAAGTGGAATACCACCTCAACCTTAGGAGCAATATCAATAGTGGCATCCATAGTCATGGGGAATGTCATCACTGTGGTAGCAGTATCCTTACTAGTAGCTAAATCCCTATGGATATTATGTCTAGCACCCTATAGCTCCTTGTGGCTCTATGAGCTGCACTTCTTTTTCACATCATTACTATCCTCCTAAATATTATTGAATGCTTACTCCAAGAAGCAAGTCTTCTTCCACTTATCCTCCTTCATATCCATCACCTAACTCTACACCATCTANCAACCACTGTAGTCTTACTTTTTTGTTAATGATAACTCCTTTCCATATCTTTCCTTCTCCTTCTATTTTATTTACTACTCCCTTACTCTTNTGATTTTTAGTAGAAGCCTTAGAAGAGAGCTTTCTTTAGAATTAATGGTCCAAAAAAATATTCATAGACACATGTGGTTACTAATCCTACATTAAGTACTTCTAGAAATACCCATGAGCCTCCTTCAAATCAAACCTCCTCTAATGTCCATACTATCATGTTAACCGATGTAGTCATTGATTGGATAAAGACAGGTCACCTTCCTAGGACATGATTTGATTATGGGAGTTACCTTATCTATTTGCAAATCACAAGAAATGATCTTTGCAAAGCTCTACTAGATTCAAATTCTAGAGTGAATTTGATTTCACAAGAAATGGAAAAGAACTGGAATTTGCCTACACTAAAGAATGTAACATTAGACTAGAGCTTCAAGATTAGTCCATCATTACTCCTTTGGGATTAGTGAAGGCCATTATGATCACCCTATATGGATGGTATTATCCAAAAGATTTCTTGATGACCCATGTGGATAATTACAAGGGGGAATTACATATTATCATGAAAAGGACTTGGCTCAATGAAATTGATGCCAAGTTGAGGATTTAAGATCTTTTCTTAGAAATCTCTAAGGAAAATAAATTTCAAAGGATAGAGAAGAAGAAAGTTCCATGTATCACATATAGTGACATAGGATGCCATTGTGTGTAAAGGATATGGACCATGCAAAGCACATCCATCATAGAATGTAATAAGTATGCTAAGACATCTAATATTCAAAGGTGCCTATATGTAATAGCCACAAAATAGGAGGGTATCCAGTGGTTGATAACAAATATTGAAGCAAACTCATAAATATGCATGAAACTAGCAGAAAGTCTTATAAGTGCTTGCATTGATAATATGGATGACATAGAGCAAATCCATAGACAACCTTCCCATATAGAATAATATGGATTAGGAAGAGTTTGAGACCCTAGATCATTTCAAGCAATAGCCCCTTAAATTGAAAACTTTATATGTTGATCTAGAATATGCTTTTCTTAACAATGGCAAGCTAGTAAATATCAATGATAACCTTGCTCAATCATATAAAAGAAAAATACTAAAAGTGGTGAACAAATGGCCAACAACCTTTGCTTGGTCATATCATGAACTAACAGGGATAGATCCACGGATATGCCAACATAAAATCTGTATAGACTCCTCCTTCAAACTAAAAAGGTAGTCACAAAGAAGGTTAAATCAAAAGCTTAAGAAAGTTATTAAGGATGAAATTGAATAACTTTTTAAGGCATGATTCATTTATCTCATTACGGATAGTGAGTGGATTAACCCACTTGTAATTATACTAAAGAAAGATAGAAAATGAAGAGTCTACATAGACTACAGGCTATTGAATATGGAAACTTTCAAAGATCATTTTCCATTCCCATTTGTGGAACAGGTGTTGAATACTATTGTAGGACATGGCTACTATAGTTTTTTGGATGGTTATAGTGGCTATAACAAAATCCAGATAGCACTAGAGGATTAGGCTACAACAACCTTCACAAGTTCCTAGGGAACTTTTTCATATAAAAGGATGTCATTTAGCATTTCCAATGCCTTCCATACTTTCCAACACCTTATGCTTAGCTTTCTTCAACAACAAATTAATAGTAGTGTGGAGGTCTTCATGGATGACGTCTACACCTATGGCACCAACTTTGAGCAAACCTTTGACCATCTAGAGTAAGTGATAAAATATTATGTGAGATTGACTTAAGGACTCAATTAGAAGAAATGCAATTTGATGATCCAAGAGGAAATTATCTTGGAACATAGAGTTTTAGAGAAAGGGATCAATGTAGACCTAGAAAAACTATGAGTCATCCAAGGAATTACTAGGCAACTTGAAACGTTAAAAGATGTGCGGTCATTTCTTGAACACACTAGTTACTATAGGTGCTTCATCCAAAACTTTTTAAAAATTATCAAATCTCTAGTGGAGCTAAAAAAGAAGGATGCATCATTCACTTGGACTAGGAAATGCAAGTAATCATTCTAGCAACTAAAGTAGAAGCTTGTAGAAACTCGAATTCTACTTGCTCTAGATTGTTCAAGACCATTCCATATTATGAAAGGTGCATCCAACTATGCATTAGGGGCGGTGCTTACACAATTGAACAATTAAAAATGTCCATATCATATTCATTGTGTAAGAAAAAGCATTGTAAATGCACAATTGAATTATACCACCACTGAGAAGGAGCTTATGGTAGTGGTATAATCCCTAGAGAAATTCAAGCACTATGTGCTCAGATACAAAATTTTTATGCACACTAATCTTAGTGCCATTCATTTTCTAATGAATAAACTAGTGGTAAGTCCCCATGTCATATTGTGACTAGTGATTTTACAAGAGTTTGATCTTACAATGGTGGATAGAAAGAGAGCTAAATATGGTTGCTGACCACTTATCTCAGTTATGATGGGTTAGCAAAGAGGATGAGAAATTTTTATCTAATTAGTTTTCAGATGAACTACTCTTTGAAAAATCCATTGAAGTTCAAAGACTTGAGGGTATTAATTGGTACAATGGATTCCTCTTCTATCTTCTCACTTAGGAGACTCCATATGAATGGTAGAGCAAGAAAAAATAATAATTTCTTCAACAAGTCAAACACTACATGGAAATCCAAGTTAACCTTTACAAGGTTTGTGCTAATGGCTTGGTATGATGGTGTGTGCCTAATGTTGATCAATTGTGAATCCTCCAGGATGCTCATGAAAGTTCTTGTAGGGGCCATTATGCAAAAAGTAAAACAACTATGAAGATCCTCATGGTAAGGTATTTTTGACCAATAATCATTAGGGGTGCTTAGCATTTTTTTAGTTCATGTGAGCGTTGCTAAAGAGATGGAGGAATGATGGTTTGAATCGAAGGGCATTAGTATTGGATTCAATTGTTGAAGCCCTTTGACCTCTGGGATATTGACTTCATGGGATCCACCACTCCCATGTCAAATGTGAAGGCTTACATCATTGTTGTAGTTGACTACTACTTAAAGTGGGCTAAAGTTGTAGTTGTCACTAACTATTCATCTTTCACTATAGCATAGTTTGTTCAACAAAATGTGGTAAATAGGTTTGGTGTGCCAAGGAAACTTATTTCAAACAATAGAACTTATTTCACTGGGTCTACTTTTCGAAAGCTAATACAATGCTTAAGGGTACAACATAAACTAATAATCGCCTATCCCCCAAGCTAATGGACAAGCTAAGATTACTAACAGGGAGATAACTAGGATCCTACCAAGCACCATTAGTCAATATATGAAGGACTAGAGCATGAAGCTCAATGATGATCTTTGGGCTTACCAATCAACTTGGAAACTTCCTAAAGGTTACTCTCCCTATGAGTTGATGTATGAGAAACTGCCAACACTTCTGATCTAAACTAAGTTTTGTATACTCTCAACCATCTATGAGCTTAAGCTTAACCTTAGTCTATCATAGAAAGAACCCCTAATGATACTAAATGTGTTAGATAAGAATTGGCAAGTAGCCCTAACAATAATTGAAGTGCATAAGGTACACTTTAAAAAATTTCATGATGCATGGATATAGAAAGTTAAGTTCCAACCTAGTATCCTTTATTGAAACCTCATGTATGTACAATAATGTACTATGTTTTAAACACTATGGGAAGGATCTTACA
Organism: Gnetum montanum; assembly: GCA_015680685.1. Taxonomy (NCBI): domain Eukaryota; kingdom Viridiplantae; phylum Streptophyta; class Gnetopsida; order Gnetales; family Gnetaceae; genus Gnetum; species Gnetum montanum. Next base: position 213,166 of record MNCI01005936.1, read on the forward strand.
TCATTCATGTAACTTTTCCTTCTTGTGCTATGAATATTTACCATCCATCATGTCTAAAGAAAATTCATTTGATCAACATCCAACACGTTAAACTTGTCCTAGAACCTAGAGTGATCAACAACACTAAAACCTTAGAGCAAGAGCAAGCATGCTCCATTTTTTAGATCTCCTTGTAAGAAGCTAACATAATTTTTACACCTTTTTATTTTACACCATTCTTCATATGTTTTCATTTTCTTGAATATTTTATTAATTATTTTCTATACTTTTCCCTTTCTTTTATTTTCTTCTCATGTTTGTTAATTCTATTTTGTTTCATATTATAGAAAATCTTTGATACTACCATTACTATTGTTAATACTAGGAGTTAATTAATGCCACAATTAATATTATGATTGATTTACTAATGGAAAAATTTTTGTCTCTGGATTATATTCTCTATTAACAAATTATCAATTTTCTAATGGTATTAGGTAGTGGGTCCGTGACATCTATCCATGGCATTAATTCTATGAAGGCTCTGCAACATGGAAGCATGAGATCATTCCACATTGCAACTAACAATAACGAATGGTATTGCTACTTAAAAGGATTAGAACTAACCAAGAGGGAATATAAAAGGGTATGACCTCAAGGGGAATTGTTATATCCTCTTCTCCATTTCTTTCTTAAGCTTTGTGATTTTCCTCCATTGGTATATCACCATTGATATTATTGATTGATAAATAGGAAGCACACCCCTTTGACACAATAATAGGCTACAAGCACTAGTTATGGGCTTGGAAAGACATATTACCCATGCTTGAAGGCATCCCTCTAACTAAGGCCCTTTTTTTCTTCCTTACTTCTTCTCCTGAATTGGTGGTTATTCTTTTAGAATTTTCATCAATTCCTGATGGTCATAGGAAAAGGATATGTCAATGCAGAGTCACTAAAAATGAAATGAACTTGGTCTTGACTAAGAATGGGATAGTATCATATCATCTTAATCATAAACTTTACAAGAATCTCCTATGACTGAGATGTAGATCACCTACCCACCATTCTCTCTCTACCATCATTCTCAATTCATAACATACCACCTCACTACCTCATATCATCATCAATTGATAGGTCTTGTTATGATGATCGTATAATCCTAAGTTGATTTGTTAATTGGATATGGGTTTTAACTCAAAACATCCAATAATCATTCTTCGTTCCTATAGACTCCTTGTGATGAAGGCATACAAGGGCATTAAAGGCATGGGCTTGCTTTAGGGAGGATTCACTTGCATACCCTTTTTCCTACATTGAGTTAAAATTCCTATCCATCATTCATTTTTGTGATCGATCACATCCACTTGCATTTAAATATCCAATTTTTGTTTTAGTTTTTGCATCTAAAGTTCATCTAACTCCACTCATATCTCTTCTTCTAAGCCAACATAATCCTCTTCTATGTTGTTGCCATCATTATACATCTTTCTGGCTTCCATTAGGCTTTTGTTTTGTCCCAAAACTCATCCAAAGTTCCTCCATTTTATAAAATGAAAAATAACTAACTATAGTTGCACCGATGCATCCTCGTCAATGTGGTGGGATAGGTCAACACAACCCTATTGATGCATGCTCCTCGACACAATGTAAAAATACTATAAATAGGTGTAACACTTAGCTCATTTTGCATCATTTTTCCAAATAACAAGAGGATTTTTACCATTTTTAAAAGCCTAAGAATATTCCAAGTGTCCTAACACTCAAAAACTGCTAACCCATTTACATCCATTTTTTGATTCTCATACTACCAGAGATAAGCTCTATATCATGGGGGACAAAAACCTTTAGTTTCTTACAGAAACTTTTTTGAAATTTTTATAACTTCTGAAGGTTAATCCATTAAAATAATATTAAATTACTTACCATGAAGAATTAAACCTAATAAACATACTCCATAATTCGAAACTCCATGATTCACTATTAGAAATATCAACCACTTAGATAACTAAGTCTACAAAATTTGACTGGATTGCTAGTGAATGCTTATGATTTGTATTGCTGGGCTAAAGGGATACTTGTTGCTCATCAAATAGCTTGCTCCTCTTTCATCAAATTGCTTACCCTTGTCAAGGGTAGATATGCTAGCAATGGAAGCACAATCATCTTCTAATTTTGAATTACCTTCATTGAGAAAATGGATTGGGAAGCCTACCTTGTACCAACAATGCTTCTCAAGGTGTCAATATTTCTTGAAATTGACAAATCATTTTCCTTTTCTCTGATTTTAATTTTGTTCTTACCTTTGTCTTTCTTGAGATGATGCTCTTCCATCTCTTTGGAAGCCTCTTCTTCTTCTCTTTGTGAAGAGTTGTTTTGGAATTTACTTTTTGGGGATGGTGGCTAAAATTGTTATATATTTTATCCCCATCTTCCCTACCTCTTATTTTTTCTTCTCTACCTCTTTAGAATTCATTTGAATAGAAGACCAAGTTTTGATTTTCCTTAAACTCCAACTCATCAAAGAATCCCATAAGAGAAATAAGCTTATCATTGATGAGGGTTTTGAGATTTCTTATGCCAATGAGGGTTAAAATGATAGGCTTGTGCTTAGGATGATTGAAGAGAATTTGGATGATTTTTTAGAGTTTTTTCTCCTCACTATAACTAGCTTGAAATGCATCTAATTTCTTAATGATATTATACATTCTTTCAAAGAAAGAATCAATAAAATAACCTCTTTTTATGTGAAGGTTTTCAAATTTAGTCCTTATCTTCAATTACTTGACTTGCATCACCTCACTTGTGCCATGATATTCTTGCACAATTACATCTCAAAAAGCCTTGTTATCTTCTTTATTGATTATCTTGGTCCTAATGCTCTCATTAAAAGAGCTACAGATGATCATCTTGATAAATGCATTCTTCTTCTTATCTTCAGTTTTCTTCCTCACTTGAGCTTGGTTGAGGGGAGAGGTATCAACCTAATTAAAGTTATTTTTCATTACTTCAAGACATTCAGTGAGCTCAAACAAGCTCTTCATCAATGAGCTCTAGTAGTTGAAATTCTTCTTTTCATCAAAGATGATGAAACACTTTGACACTTTTTTGTTATTCTTAAACCTCAACAATAAGGTCTGATATAAAATGTTGAAGGTGAAAATGGGATAAGGTCCCTTTTTTCTATTTTAAACTTATGATTGGGCCTCCAAATTCATCTTAAAAATTAATCATATCTAGGACCATGAGTGGTGGCTTACTAATGGTATCATAGACCTTGAGTCTTTGTGAGGTCATGGTTTAAGATCAAAAGTCTTGGTTAAGTCATGGTATGTCTGGGAGTTGGGGATAATGACCATGGATTGTGAAGCACTCATGGAATGTTGACCACGAGTTGTGAGGGGATTATGGAGGCTTAACCATTGGTTGTGGAGTACTCATGGAATGTTAGCTACAAATTGTGATGCAGTCATGAAGGTCTAACCATGGATCATGATTGATAATAAATATGTCAAAAGTTTACTTCCCATCTTCTATTCAATTTCTATCTAAATCATGAGTTGTGATTCACTTATGTTGTAGTACCACGACTCATGGTGAAGTTGTGATATGCCAAAATATTATAGTTTTCTTCTTTGTAACACCACAAATTGTGGTAAGGTTGTGGTGTATCTTTGAGTAAACTACAAGTTGTGTTGAACTTGTGGTTTAACAAGGGCACTAGAATCAACCCAAAAATGATGCAAAAAATGATTATGGACTATGCTGTGTGGCTATAGGGCTCTAATATCAACCTAGTAGTAGTGAGAGTAGTTGAAATTACTAAGTATTAGAGGCCTTGATGCCATTTTTAGAGCTTATTTATGTTTTTAATAAAAATTATTCTCTTGAGCTCCAATGGACCATTGATTGGCCAAGAAACCCTTCTTTAAAATTGATTTTTTTTTTTCAAACCTACACCCACAATAAATCCACAAAGTGTAATAACAAAGATTAATCTCCAAGCAAGATCTTCTTCTTGTTTTTTTTCTTGAATGATAATGGAGATAATATGAAATTGAAACAAGGTTAAAATTTTTAAAAAATAATGATATAATGGAATGTAATTAAAATAGATAATTTTCCTAAGATGAGATATGAGATGATATGGAGATAACTGCTTCTATTTATCTATTTCTTCAAACTTCAATCTTACATCAATGAATTTTTCTTGAAATGTCTTATGTTTGAGGAGACCCAATACATGGAATAAAAAGAAAAGTGAGGAGGTGCTTAGGAGCACACTCAACTCTATACATGGCTGCAAATGACCCACCTAGTCATCATATAAATTACAAGAATATGAGCATTATAATTTTAACTCATGTGGATGAGACACTTATGTACTTTATGTGATTCCAACATAGGAGAAATGACTTCATGAAGTCCTAAATGGTCCAAAGGATGAGATTCATGACATGTGACATTGGACAATCCATATTTAACTTTATTTTGACTTCTCCTTCCCTCTAATTTTTGAAATAAAAAATTATGTCATGTGACACATTACATGAAGACTTGGAGACATGACCCCACATACTATGTGACTTAACAACAACAGGGAAAATAAATCTACCTCCTACAATGATATGGAAAATAAAAATGACNTGGAAAATAAATCTACCTCCTACAATGATATGGAAAATAAAAATGACATGAGGAAGGCACACATTAGGCAACAAATACTATCACATGAGAGAAAAAAATGTTTTATTGCTGCTATGAGATGAGAAAACATTTTACCAAAGTTTTAATGGTAAAATTTTTGTTATTAAAATACGAAATTACACCAATATTTATAGGCTTGGCCATGGGGCTAATCTATTCACATGAGGGAAGGCTTATCCCATTAAAATGGGCTAACATAATGAGGTGGCTTTAGAGTTTTGGAGCTTTTCTCCTTCTAATCCACCCATGACTAATTAAAAAATATTTGAGAATATTTTTGGTCTTCGGCCAAAAGAAAAACATAAAAAATCATATTTTTACATGGCTGTGTCCTAGTTACAAAAATTACTAATCTTCTAACTAATGTTTACATGATATAAAACATTTGTTCATTTTTTTTAATGTCTTCATGCTAATGGTGTTGGAATGGATGAAAAATTCAAACTATTTCCAATAATAGAATTGATTTTGATGGGTATATTGTTTTAACACACTATTATGTTTTTCTTAAGTTCAACAAAAGTATTGTGTTATCTATATTTCCTAGGAACTGATATAGTCATATAGTTTCTATTCAACACCCCTCAATAATGATGTTATTATGAAGAAAAGCTATGATTAAAATCGAATATTGAGAATTTAGATAAATCCCATGTTTTGGTATTTCATATATCAAAACTTGAAAATGGAGAAATATGTGTTTTGCTTTGTGGATGTGTGTAGGATTTGAGGAACAACCAAAAAATCACTTGTAAAATAATATTTTTCAAATATTTCCCTTGAAGATACCTACCTTGTTATGAAGATGTCGCTAAGCTCATGCTAAGAATGAGGTGCTAGAAGTCAATTTAGGATCATACTAGAGCCTTAAGTTCCAATGAAAATGGATTTAAAAGAAGTAAAGATTTCAAATTTTTCAACATTAGATGTAGGGTGGACATCCCTACTCAATTGTAGAGGTTTCACTAGAGGCTTAAAAATGCTAGATGAACTTTTGTTATCCAAGATGGACATCCATCCTAGGAAAAGGCTAGGAATGTTGTGGGGTGTATAATTACCTCCTTCTAGGACATCCCACTCAAGGCTAGAGCAAGTGTAGAGTGGGCATCCAATCTTTGAATGTGATGTCTAGGATAGTCATTAGGGAAAAATAAGAAAACCATTTCAAGAAATCTTTCCACTTTAGTTTAACTTGAAGTCACAAAGGAAAGTTTAGAAAGGATGGGTTATAAAAGCTATAACCTTGTCCACTTCCATGCACTACTTAGTTTGACATTTTGATTTGATTATAGCTACACAAGCTTCTCATTTACACACACTATGGTAGAACATTGGATAAGGGCTAATTTCTTTTGCTAGAAATCTTCATGATAGCTACACATCTCTTCTCCTAAGGGTTTGAAATGCATATGCTCTCTTAATCTATTCTATATATCTTGCATTCATTATTTCTAAGACTAATTGTTTTGTGCCCAAGTGTTTTGTGCATATTGTGTAGATTAGGTTTGTAATATAATTTCCTACACATATTCTATTTTGTTCATTCTTGCTCTAAGGAGCTTTGGATCTTCTCTAAGGAAAAAACTCCACTTTCTATTGTGATGCCTAAAGGGGTTTGTAATTGATGCATTCTAAAGGATTACCAAGTGTTTGTGCTTTTACCTTGAGCGGTTTTGATGTCTCTTTCATAAATACCATTGATCTTAACCTTGTGAGATTTATGGAAGTGTTGAAGACTACCAAGCTTGGAAATCTCTTTTTTAGTATCATGCAAGGAGGGTATAACATTTGAGGATCTACCACCATAGTATCCTAAATCACAGTTTGTATTTAGTGAAATTTAAGTAGAAACCTTGACAATGCATATCAATGAGCTTGTTCCATTGTATTTTGATTTTATTTGTTTTTTCATTTAATTTTTATTTTTAATTATTTTATTAGAACTTGTTCAACACTATTGTTAAGTTCACGGATTCTCAAAGAATCAAAATACAATAATGAATTCAAAGCAAGTTCAAAAACTTTATGAAAATATTCTTATTGACAAATAAAAGCATACTTTGTTTATACTAGATGTTAAATATGAGTTGTACTTTAGACATTTCCATGTGCTGCTAAGGTTCTATCAAAGTATGATGTTGGTTATATATCATAGGTACATATAGCCAAAACATTTTGGTTCTACCTGTTCCTTATTAGATGCTTATGTGATAGATTAGAATTTTATTGCTAGAAAGTTAACTTTACCACCTTCTAGCTTTAATATTAATGAATGTTCTATGATTAAAATGTGTTTACTAATTGGATCAATATATTCATTTATGGTCTTTCTTGGTCTTACAAGTTTTTCTTCCTATTTTTTTTTAAAAAATTCAACGAAGAAAGTTACTTCTATTATGTAGTACATCATACACTAGAGGTACAACTAAGTTGTAAAATAGGCCAATGTAATTAAATAACACTACCAAACACACACACACACACACACACACACACACACACACACACANTGTTACTATGGCATCAAATAAACAAGGAAGAAAGACACTAATTCATTGTAGAAAATGCAAAAGAAACCATTAATATTCCAATTTCTTTCTTATATGTTCTTTTTGAATTAATGTAGCAAATCAAGATGTAGGTAAGAATACTATATAAACATTCAATCTATCAAATATTCTCACTTGTCATTATAAAAGGTAGTGTTGCCACACAATTTAAGACAATATGTCTCCACCTTTGAAAAATTGATGATTGGAATCTAATTGTAATTTAAAACATATAGCTACTAATAGGAACAAACAAACTTTCCATTTTATAGATGTATAAGGTTATACCATACAGTAATCATCATTTTGATGGAGGATGACATTACCAAATGATTATTTGTAAACTTTATAAAACTATTCCAAATCATCCTAGCTTGATTGTGATGTAACATAATATGATTTATAAGCTCTAGATTATTATATCCAAATTTATAATTTTGGTCATCATGATTAGAAATATTCTTAAGATATTCACTTATGAAAAGATAATTTCATCTTAATTTATTAAGAAAAATAACAATATTTGATGATAGGTTTGCTTTCTTCAATATGATTTCACTTCCTTATTCATTTTGTTGACAATGAGTACAATTTTTCTTAGAATTTCATGTTAGACCAAAACCTTCATTACATCTATCCTGCTTTAAAATGCACTAGCATTTACAATGATAGGTGATGAGTGGCGAGGTAACCCTACACTCAACCATACGAATATGAGTGTTTCACACGCGATCTGGTCGAACTCCCAGGACTAAGTGCTTACACGCCTTAATGGAACACTTAGGGTTAATCAATTGATGTCTTCCCAAACTTACTTGTATTTTCATGGTTGTATGGTTAAGTAAGCTTGAGGTATATGATTTTTATAGTTTTTTGTCTTTTTATGTCTTATGCTAATAAAGGAGAGGGAGAGAGAACTAAGTGGCTAACTTACATTAACTATTCATTAAATAAGTTCTAAATGTTCCTAACACTAGTATCTATTCCCACTTGTTGTACACATCCTGAACCAATGCAACGTTGCTAAGATTACCAAACGCTAATCGTTACTGGATTACCAAGCGCTACACGTATGCTCGAAGTGGTCGTATTGAGTGTGTTAACTAAGAGGGTTGAGGGTTGAGAGAGATATTAATTAACTAGGAAAGCATTAAATAATAATTAAAACTAATTAATCTATTTTGTATGCTACAAGGTTTATCATAAAGTTCATCTTTATTGCCATACACAAAATTGTGCTTAGGTACAAATTGTTCGAATAAAGATCCATTCACTCTACGACTCCTACTGTGGGCACACAGAAATAATTCTAACTCTAGAATGACTAAACTGCAAGAATTTGGCTAAGGGTCTAAGTATAACTCCTGGAACAAAGGCTGCCTCCTCTTATTTATAGAATATGAGGTAGGACGCGATATCGCATGGTAGATGTGATATCGTGGCTCATCATACCCCCATGACTAAATGAAAACTCGTCCTTGAATTCCTTACAAAATATTGGGAAGGTAAGGGATTATTGACTTGAATGATACTAATGGTGAATGGGATGACATGTGAAAGGGATCAACATTACAATACATGACAATATTAGTGTTCATGACTACAAAAGTGAATACTATACACAAGTGACATCCAACCTTATTTGGCAGCTGAGAGAAGAGAAAGAGAGAGAAAATAAGAAGATGTGTTGCTGCTAATGCCAAGATTACGCCTTCCATTGTCCATCCATAACCACATCATCAATCTTGCACAATTGTTCTAGTACCAGTCTATCCTGAGTGCTTCCTCAAGGTCCAGTCCATTGCTGTATGATTGCCATCTACACACACAACACAGTCACATATGAGCAAGGATAAGTAAATCATAATATAGTTGATACCTTGCCTCAGTGTAAGGTCCATTGGCTAAGTTGTGATATGGCTAATATGGATTCTAGAGATATAGCACTGGTGACTATCCAAGGTGTAGGGGTTAGGAAAAATTTAAAAAATTGGACCATGGCCCCCATGACTAAATGCGATCCTCCAGTAGTGATAGAATGGAAAAAGATAAGGAATAAAAAAGACAGAGAAAAAGAAACAATGGCTACGTCGATAAAATGGATGTCAGAGATGAGAATGAACAAAAAAAATGTTGAGTGTGGAAATGTTTAATGGAAAGAAGTTAACTGATGCACCAAATAGGAATGCTAGTGGGTCCTTCCCAAAGCAGGCACATGCCCTTTATGCCTTGACAATCCCACATTCAAAGAGTTCGTAGGCTTTGAAAATGTCATTTGGAAGCAAGAGTTAAATTCTTAACCACAAGAATTCACCAAAAAAAAAACATTGCATCAACCAAAATATAGACTATTGATACAATCGGAAATGAGGTGGAACATGGAGAAAGAATGATGAGGAGAAGAGAATGGAATGGAGTCCCAAGAACAAGGTGGTGTACAACCCCTTGTGTATGTATGGTTAATGTGACTGAGTAGATCTCATTCCAAATCCAGCCTCAAACAATCCACATCTAGTGACTTTGCATTAATACACTTGGCCAATCCATCCACTTGTAGTAACAAGAATGCTTCCACCAAAGAGTCACCACCATTCCGAGGAAACAAGAAAGGGAAAAGTAGGAAGTGAGAAAGGGCCTTAGTTAGAGAGAATGTGTTTGTTTAGTTCCATAACTAGTGCTTGTAGCCCAAATAATTATTTTGTCCAAGGGGTGTGCTTTGAATTCTCACTGTTTGTTTTTTTGCATGAGAACCACACCATGCAAAGATTTATTTTTATTGGCTCAGCTTCCCAATAATAGAGCAACGTTGGAATGGTAAGGAAAACTTAAGAAGAAAACATCCAAGCACCCAAGAGAATAGCCAGCACAAATGCATCAAATCCCTTTGAAGTCACACCCTTTCTAGTCCTTGAGTCCTTAGTTTGAGAAATTCCCAGTCACCAATTTGTTAATAGTTTTATTATTAAAGAAAGGGACTGTACAGTTCCAAGCCAAGAGAGACCATAGAAATTTATGGATGCATGGATGATGTGGATTCATTTCTTGTTATATCAAAAGAATCTTACCTTAGTATCAACATTATAACTCAAAGGTAAAAACCAAACATTAGCAATCAATAGAATACATTCATACCACCATCAGGAGCACTTATTAGGTGACGAATCTAAAAAAAAAAAACAACGAAAAAAAAAAACAAACAAACAATCACACAAAGAAATGAGAAAGTATAAACAATCGTGCAAAACAAAAACAAGAAAAATTAAAGAAATTTGTAAAAAAAAAATGTGTAAAACAAAAACTTAAAAAGGAACTGAGGGCCTCAAACGGTTAGTAGAGGTGGTCGTCTCCCCCATGACTGAGTTGGAAGGAGGAGATCTGAAATAGTGAGCAAGGTCATCCCCTATTAGAAGTATTATGTACACTAGCCATTCTATATAGTAACCAGTGTGTCCAAGGAATGACTGAATGTCTTTGACAGTTTCCAGTTGATGGGTGATTCCTTGGATGACCCTAATTTTATCTGGGTCTACCTCTATTCCTGCATGTGAAACCTTATGCCCAAGTACTATGCCTTCTTGGATCATTAAATGGCTTTTTTACCAGTTGAGCCTTAGATTGGTTTCTACACATCTTTTTAGCACTTGCTCTAATTGGTTCAAGGCTTGATCAAAACTTGTTCCATAGGTGGAGAAGTCATCCATAAAGACTTTCACTCTATTCCCTATTTGCTGTTGGAATATGCTTAGAACTAGGCATTGAAACGTGGCAGGAGCATTACACAAGCCAAATGGCATTTGTTTATATGCAAATGTTCCCCAAGGATTGGTGAACATTGTCTTGTCTTGGTTCTCTAGGGCTATACATATTTGGTTGTATCCACTATAGCCATCTAGAAAACTGTAATATTGATGCCCTACTATGGTGTCTAAGACTTGGTCAACGAATGATAATGGAAAGTGATCCTTAAATGTT
>MNCI01005936.1:226240-246498 GCA_015680685.1 Gnetum montanum
CCCACATTTGTTCTACCTTTGCCGATACTTCTGTTGTTAACTTTTGGAGAGGAAAATTTTTCTTATTCACCATCTCTTCAAGTGGTGACTCTTCTTCCTCCTCACAAAATCTCACTCCCCTTTTTCGGAGGGAAGGATCTTGGTTGTATTCTTCCACACTTTCTCTCTTTTGTAGCTCACCTTCTTCTTTGGCTACTTGCTCTAGCAATCTATGAATTTGATGAGACCTAAGCTTCGATAACTTTCCTTGGGCATATGTCCCAAGGGTTTTTCTTGTTTCATGCCTAAGTCCATCCACGAGATGGCGTAGTTAATCCCACTACGAATAACCATGGCCAGGGCAACGATGTAACAGTGTGTAATAGCAGCCCATGGCAACATACAAGGGTTCATGATTTCCTTGCTTCCATCCTTGGATTTGGTTCTGCAGGTTAGACACTTGGGAGTACATTTCGTACTTATCATTGAATAATTCTAACATTGTACTCCACCTCCGAATGGATTTCGGTTCTAAGGACTAGTACCTACTTTCAGCTTCTCTCACTAGTGTCCTTGGGAACAACTTCAGTTTTTGCGATTCATTTTCTATGTTTTGCAAGGCACATGCATCGTGGAATGCTTGTAAATGATTTTGAGGATCAGCATTATATCCACCTTCAAATCATGGGATGTTGTTCATGTCTAACCTCTTGATCCTACTATCCTTTTGGTGCCTTGTTGGAACTCTTACGGCCTCCGTTATATCTAGCATGCTTCTAGTTGCGAGTAGGGGTTCTTCATGATCATCTCGTTCATAGCATCTATGGTGTCTACACAGTTCCCTACTCTCCCTTCTTCTATGCCTTAATTCCTTAAAGTGCCCTCATGCTCGTTCTCGACTATCTCGTTGATGTTTTTCACTTTGTTTTGATTTATCCTCATGATTAGTTTTCCTATGACTGCATTCGGACATTGAAGGAGAGGGTGAAGATGACGATGAAGGTGAAGAAGAAGGAGAACCATTTCCATGATGGTGTTTTCAACCTTCTCTTTAGTGGTCTCAGCCTCAATCATGATCATGATCAGAACGTCTGCCCTTATCATGTGTTTGTGTTCCTTTGTTGAATACTTTGTGTTCATGGGTATCAAAACCAGGGTTGTGAATAGTGGAGTGGAGGTTCTAATACACTACCTCTTGACCATTTTCAGGAGGAGGAACATTGTTTCATGGGAAACCTATTGAAGTAGGTTCACCATCCTCAATTTTGCTCAAAACGTGTGGAGCATTATGGGGCCATTTACCCTTCAAGGATGTGTGGTATCTCTCTTGTCGCAAGTCCCTTTGACATTGCACTTCTATGGGATGATAGTCCCTTGTGTCATGATCACATGCAACATATTTTGCATATAAAAGTGGCATGGCTATTTGTGTGAGAACATGAAGGAGCATGTTGGGGATTGAACAGTTTGAAGGAAACACTATGTTTCCCTTTGATGGGACGCTATATCGCGGCTGTCGTGATATCGCATCCCCCGCGATATCGCAATGCACCGTCATATCTATAAATAAGAGGTAGCTCTCCCTTGTTTCTCATCCTAGGCTTAGAGCGTAGTGAAAATCTAGAAGTTTGATCTCTTCAGAGATAGAATATTTTCCATGTGCCCGCAGTAGGAGTCCTAAAGTGAACGGATCTTTATTTGAGCAAACATTGTACCTAAACACAAGTTTGGGTACGACAATAAAGACGAGCTTCTTGGATAAACCTTGTAGTGCATGGAATAGGCTAATTAGGACTTTTATTTATTGTTATTTACTGTTTATCATTTACATGCTTTATTAGTCATTAGATCTTTCTCAACCCTTCTCTCCTAGTTAAATGCCTTAGTACGACCGCTTCGAGCACGTGCGTTACACATGGTGATCCCAGCAATAACTAGCATTTGGTAACCATAGTTGCATTGTTTCAAGGTGTGAACGGTTAGTGGGAATGGATGCTGACGCTAGGTTAATTTAGACTTAGTTAGTTAGTTAGAGTTAGTACTTAGTCTCTTCAACCCTTCACCTCAATAGCATAGGAGATAAAACAAAAAAGATATAAAAATTATATACCTCAGACTTACTTAACCATACACTGTGACAAATACAAGTAAGTCTGGGAAGACAACGAATAATTAACCTTAAGTGTTCCATGAAGCATGTAGGCACTTAGTCTGTGGAGTTTAACCGTATCACGCGTGTTACGCTCATATTTGTATGGTTGAGTGTAAGGATACCTCGCCACTCATCATTGGTGCTGTTGTCGAGGACTAAGTGTTTGTGCACTAAGTAGAACATAGGAGACCACTCACATTGTTGGGAACTTAAATGAACCTTAGGGTTAATTAAATGAAAAATTTATATAACGGTTAAATAGCACACTGAATAAGATAAAATGTCTTCTTCTTCTTCTCATAAGATCATTACATCACCTAGGGATAATACAAGAAACAATCGGTAATCTAAAACACATAACCAAAACCAGCCGGTTCCTCAACAACATCGGGTAGTATATACTCATCCCGATGAGTACATACTAGACTTTACCTTTATCCTCCATCAAGATGAACAACTGCGATGGAGAGACTTGCAAGGTAAGATAGTGTTACCTCTAGATCGGTCAGTCCCAAACATGCTCCTCCGTGCTTTGGCATAGATAATCATGATGGAGTTATATGCTGAATACGTTGCAGTAGATTTTGACATAAGGGATTATCATCCCATAGAAGCACAACGTATAAGGGACTCAAGGTAGGAGAGCCAACATACACTGTTGAAGGGCAAAGAGGTCCCGCACGTCCTAAGTGAAACAGGAGATGGTGAACCACTTATAACGGGTTCTCTATCGAAAGATGTTCCCCCTCCTAATGATAGTGAGGAGGTGGGGTGTTAGAACCTATGATCTACGATACAAAACCCTGGTTCTGATCCCTGTGAAGACCAACTGTTCACTAAGGGAATAACAACACATGACAAGGATGGGCACTTAGATTGTCATCACGATCGGGGCCAAAGCCACAGAAGAGAAGGTAGGAAACATCATCATGGCGATGGTTCTCCTTCTTTTTCCCCTTCTTCACATCATTCACCCTCTCCTTCCACATTTGGGCATAGCCATCAAGAGCATAACGGTGAGGAAAGAGGTAGACAAAATGAGAGACCTTGATGAGAGAGTAGAGAGAGAGGACAAGGGCATGAACGAAGGGAAAGTAGGGGACAACGTAGACATCATAGACGTCATAAAAGAGATGATCATGAAGAGACCCTACTTGCCACCTGAAGCATGCTAAATATAATGTAGGCAGTGAGAATACCAACAAGGCATTTAAAAGATAGTTAGATCAAGCTCTTAGACATGAACAATATCCCATGCTTTGAAGGGGGATACAACGCGGATCTGCAAAATCATTTACAGGCATTTCATGATGCTTGTGGCTTGAAAAACATAGAAAATGAGTGACAAAACTTGAAGTTGTTTTCTAGGACACTCATCAAGGAAGCAGAGAGTTGGTACTGGTCCTTAGAACTGGAAACCATTAGGAAGTGGAGTACGATGTTAGAACTCTTCAATGATAAATATCAAACATACTCCAGAGTGTCTAATTTACGTAAGCAGATTCAAGGATGGAAGCAAGGTACTCATGAACCCTTGGATGCTGTCATGGGCTGCTACTACGCGTTGTTACATCGTTGCCCCGACCATGGTTACGCACAGCGGGATCAACTTCGCCACATCGTAGATGGGCTAAGGTATGAAACTAGGAGAACCCTTGGGACTTATGCCCAAGGGAGATTATCAAAACTTAGATCCCATGAAATCCTTCGATTGTTGGAATAAGTAGCCAAAGAAGAAGGGGAGCTACAAAAAAGGGAAAGCACGAAAGAATACAACTGTTACTCCTCTCTTCAAAATAAGGGAGTGAAATTTTGTGATGAAGAGGATGTGTCACCAGTCAAAGAGTTGCTGAACAGAAAAACCTTACCACTTTAGAGGCTAACAATAGACGTATTGGCTAAGGTAGATGAAGTATGGAACTCCTTAGACAGTAAAATTGAAACTGTCCTGAAAATTGTAGAAGAGTATAAGGAGGAACAAAGTAGTGACAAGAACAAGAAAAAGCAGAGAGATTCAGGCCTTGCACATAAAAAGGGTAAGGGAAAAATTACTAACTCCGATGAGGTTGTGGATTCTAACATGGACGATGACGGTGGATGTGAGATCTACCACTATGACCATCCTAAGGGATGTTGTCCAATCATCTCACATCTACAAGAGTCTGGGATGTATGCACTTAACCCGAGACTTAACCAACGGCAGACACCCCGAAGGTTACCTTATCCCCAAGGTAACCCAAGGTAGTTCCACCAACCGTTAACGTACTATCCAAGTGGAACTTCACCAAAACCCATCGGACAACATCAGTAGTGGCAATACCCACAATCATGGGGGATGCCATCGTCAAAACAACAGTACCCTTACCAGTAGCCAGACCCATATGGATACTAGATGTAGTAGTCGATTTCTCCAAGTGACTCCATGGGTCACAAAACTCCCCAATGTCACTACCAAGTTTGGAAGTACTTTAGAAGGACTCCTTCTCCTCCAGGAGATGCTCCATACACATACCATCCTCCTAATCTGTTTGCACCTCTTCCACCTATAGTTCCCATACCTCCTGCTCCAACAATGCAAGGGGAACTCCCCACTCAACCACAGCAACGTAACGCTATGAGAGTTGTAAACATTCAACCCACTGCTGGTTTTAATAACCACAAAAAGAGAAGACCTTTCTTTAGAACCAAAAGCCCAGACAAGCTCTCACAACAACGAGCGGTTGAGTCTGTGATCACTCCTCCAACATACAAGGCTTCGGAGCTCCCTTCAAACCAAAATCAGAGCTCAACGCAGATGGTTATGTTAACACATACCATAACCAACTGGATCAAGGTAGGCCACCTTCCTAGGAAACTAACTGACCCTGGAAGTCCCTTAATCTACCTCCAAATTGCTGAGAATGAACCACATAAGGCTCTTCTTGACTCAGGTTCCGGAGTCAACTTAATTTCACAAGAAATGTATCAAGCCTGGAACCTGCCCCAACTCAAGAAGAGCAACATTCAACTTGAGCTGGTTGACCAGTCCATCACCAATCCCTTGGGATTGGTGGAGGACATCGTTACCACTATGTGTGATTGGTCATACCTAGCCGATTTCCTGGTGATAGAAGTTAACAACAATGAAGGGGACTTCCCAATCATAATGGGAAGGGCATGGCTAAGCACAATAGACGTATGCCTAGGGATCCATGATCTTTCCTTGGAGATATCTAAGGTAAATATTTATGGAAAGATCGAGAAGAAGAAATTTCGATGCATCACATACAATGATTCATTGGGTGATGACATCGAGGAATACACAACATCTCCTCAATGCAATAGGTGTGCCCTTAATACTATAAGACAAAGATGCCTGTATGTAGCAACCATAGAAGTAGTAGACACCTTGTGGTTGACAGCTAGTCAAAAGAGCAACCTAATATGCATGGAAAAAACTAGGGGAACAATGCATGCCAACAACGAAGGCATAGATACATTGGAATATGAGCATCACCAACTTCCACCCCTTAATCTGAGAACATCAGTGGGGAGAAGTGTGACACTTTTATGAAATTCAAATAGATGTTCATTATTTCGGATCTCTCCCTTGCAATTCAGTCATGGGGGAGATGGCCACCTATGTTGATCATTGAAGGCCCTCAGTTCTTTTTAGTTTTTGTTTTACATATTTTTTGTTTTACATGTTTTTGTTTTACACATTTTTATCTTACACATTTTCTTTTACAAATTTCTTTAGCTTTTCTTGTTTTTCTTCTTTTGACGATAGATACAGGCAGCAAAAGAAGGCCCAACAACACTATCCTGGGGGAAGTGTAATCTTGCCTATTGAACCTTTTGTCGCCAACATCCTGTTTCAACATTGTTATACTTTTTCATTTTGTATGTGTGTGTGTGTGTGATCCACCTTGTAAGTTTGTTATCAATAACTATTCTTCATGATGGTATGAACTGTGTTTCTATTGACTACCAATGTTTGGTTTTTACCTTTAAGTTATGATGTTGATACTAAGGTATGCTTCTTTTGATATGGCAGGCAATGAGTCCACTTCATCTATCCATCCACAAGTTCTATGGTCTCTCTTGGTGAAATGTACAGTCTCTTTCTAAATAAGAACTTTAATGAATCAGTGACTGGGTACTTCTCAAACTAAGGAAGGACTCAAGGATTGAAAAGGTTGTGACTTCAAGGGAACTTGATGCATTTGTGTTGGCCATTCTATTGGGGTGCTTGGATGCTTTCTTCTTGAGTTTTCTTATCATTTCGATGTCACCCAATCATTGGGAAGCTAAGCAAATAAAAATAACAAAGTCTTTGCATGGTGTGGTTCTCACGCATAAACACATAAAAAAAGAAGAAGAGAAAGTGAGAATTCAAAGCACACCCCTTAAACGAAATAATTATTTGGGCTACAAACACTGGTTATGGAACTACAATAAAAGGTTCCCTCTAACTAAGGCCCTTCTCGCTTCCCATTCTCTCCTCCTTCATTTCATCGGAATGGTGGTGGCTCTTGGGGAAGGCATTCTTGTTATCCAAGTGGATGGATTGGCCGAATGCATTAATACGAAGTCACTGGATGTGGTTTGTTTGAGGCTGGATTTGGAATGAGATTTACTAAGTCACATTAATCATGAAATCCAAAAGGGGCTGTACACCATCTTGTTCTTGGGATTCCATTCAATTTTTTTCTCTCCACCCTTCTCTCCATTATTCACCTCATTGCCGATGTATCATTAGTGTATATCTTGGTAGATGCATTGTTTTCTTTTTGGTAAATTCTTGCAGTTAAGACTTTAACTCTTGTTCCAAATGACATTGCCAGAGCCTACGCACTCTTTAAATGTGGGTTTGTCAGGGCATTAAGGGCATGAGCCTGCTTTGGGGAGGACCCACTGACACTCCTATTTGGTGCATCCGTTAAATTCTTTTCCCTAACATTTTTGCAATCTATTTTATTTTGTTCATTTCCATCTTGACATCCATTTCATCGATGTCATAGTTGTCCCTTTTTATCTATCTTTCTTATTCCTTTTCTTTCTCCATTCTAACGCTACCGAAGGTTCGTGATTAGTCATGGGGGTACAGGGCCCAATTTTTCGATTTTCTCCTAGCCCCTACACCTTTGGTAGTCACCATTAATACATCTCTAGATCTGTAATCAGCCATGCCACAACTCAGCCAATGGACTTACACCAAAGCAAGGTATCAGTTGCATTGAAATTCATATACCCTTGCTAATATAAGATTGTGTTGTGTGTGCAGATGGTAATCGTACAACAATGGATTGGATCTAGAGGGAACACTTGGAATGGAGCGATGTTGAAATAGCTATGCAAGGAGCAAGATCGATGGTGCGCTTATGGATGGACAACAAGAGGCGCAATCTTGGTGTTGGTAGCAGTGACACTTCTTTATCTCTCTCTCGGCTACCAAATAAGGCCTGATGTCAATGTAATAAGGTGTTCACCCTTGTTGTCATGAACACCAGTTTTGTTGTGTCTTGTAATGATGATCCGTTCACATGTCATCCCATTAGTTCTATTTGAGTCAATAATCCCATACCTTCATGATATTATTGTAAGGAACTCGAGGATGATTTTTCATTTAGTTATGGGGGTATGATGGGATGCGATATCGCATGGGACTAGCATTTGGTAACCATGGTTGCATTGGTTCAGGATGTGAACGGTGAGTGGGAACGGATGCTGATGCTAGGTTAACTTAGACTTAGTTAGTTAGTTAGAGTTAGTAATTAGTCTCTTCAACCCTTCACCTCAATAGCATAGGAGATAAAATAGAAAAGATATAAAAATCATATACCTCAGACTTACTTAACCATACACCATGACAAATACAAGTAAGTCTGGGAAGACAATGAATAATTAACCTTAAGTGTTCCATGAGGCGTGTAGGCACTTAGTCTACAGAGTTTGACTGGATCGTGCGTGTTACGCTCGTATTCATATGGTTGACTATAGGGGTACCTTGCCACTTGTCACCCTCCAAGTCTCTCCAACGCAGCTGTTCATCTTGGTGGAGAATAAAGGTGAAATTAGGTACATACTCATTGGATGAGTATATACCACACAAAACTATTGAGGAATTGGTGGATCATGGTTACGTGTATTATGCTGTCGACTGCCTCTTATGTTAGTCTTAGGCAGTGAAGTGCTCTTATGTGAAGAAGAAGACATCTTTGTCTTGTTTGGTGTGCGATGTACCATTGTCTTATCTTTCTTTAATTAACCATAAGGATTCATTATAATGTTCCAATGATATGAATGATTTCCTATATTCTACACAGCGCACAAACAACTAAGTCCCTGGCAACGGTGTCAATGATGAGTGGCGAGGTACCCCTACACTCAACCATATGAATACAAGCATTTCATGCGTGATCTGGTTGAACTCCAAGGACTAAGTGCTTACACACCTTAATGGAACACTCAGGGTTAATCAATCATTGTCTTCCCAAACTTACTTGTATTGTCATGGTTGTATGGTTAAGTAAGCTTGAGGTATATGATTTTTATAGTTTTTTGTCTTTTTATGTCTTATGATAATAAAGGAGAGGGGGAGAGAACTAAGTGGCTAACTTACATTAACTATTCATTAACTAAGTTCTAAATGTTCCTAACACCAGTATCCATTCCCACTTGCCGTACACATCCTGAACCAATGCAATGCTCTTGGGATTACCAAACACTAATCGTTACTGGGTTACGAAGCGTTACACACATGCTCGAAGCAGTTGTACTGAGTGTATTTAACTAAGAGGGTTGAGGGTTGAGAGAGATATTAATTAACTAGGAAAACATTAAATAATAATTAACACTAATTAATATATTTGGTATGTTGCAAGGTTTATCATAAATTTCGTCTTTATTGCCGTACAAAAAATTGTGCTTAGGTACAAATTGTTCGAATAAGGATCCGTTCACTCTATGACTCCTACTGCGGGCACATAGAAATAATTCTAACTCTAGAATGACTAAACTGCAAGAATCTGGTTGAGGGTCTAAGTCTAACTCCCAGAACAAAGGCCACCTCCTCTTATTTATAGAAGATGAGGCAGGACGTGATATCACATGGCAGATGCGATATTGCGTATGTGATATCACGACTCATCAATAGGGAAATGAAATAGAGGCACGTATCTATATAGATACTTATGCTTTATAACTTGAGCCTAATCTTTGTTGTCATTATTGATAATTTAAATGGCTAACTTAATTAATAAGGTTTGATTTAATTCCTTTCCATTGCAAGGTATTTTTCAATTAATCATATCATATATCTAGTTAAATCTTTTCTACTTTATAACTTATTTAAGTTATTGTATCTTAAGAGAAATGCAAGCTAATGATGATTTTCCTATTCTAGAAGTTTGGAAACATAATAATCTTTCATAGAGGTGTTAAGTTCATGTGATGTTGGTGCAACTCAAAGGATGTATGGAGCAGGTTCATTCCACAATTAAATCACCTTCAACATACTAACTCTAGATATTATGCAAAGACAAATTTATTTGCTAGAAAAATAAGAAAACTAATGATCTTTAATTAAATTATTCAAGGATTACAATAGGATTCACATAACCCACAAGCATCCATAAACTTATCACACTCAAAAAATATTGTAGAGCATGAGGCTCTACAATCACATAATGGTTGTTCTTAATGCAAGACACAACTAAGAGAAATCTCTCCCACAACCTAAGATTGAGATCTTAACTCACAAGTGAGATACAAAAGAATAGAACAAATAGATCAACACACCACAAGCTAATCTTGGAGCTGCAATCAACTATTACACTCACCCAATGTGCTCACCCAATCTCTCTTGCCTAGTTCTCCTTGCATACAAGCTCTCCTCCTCTCTCATGGATGAAGGCATACATAATTATATAGATCCAAAACCCTAGGAAGCTTTCTATTTGCCTCCTTAGATGTTTCCCACATGGATCTAGAGTTGTTTGGATGTTTCCTAATCAAAATTCCATGTCAAAGATTTTCTTTTTTGTCAGCATAGATGCGTCTTGTTTCATGTAGACGTCTTCTGTGAGAACTATGTTCATGGGAGAGATGTCTATTGTTTTTGAGAGACGTATTCTCTAGACTGGAGACGTCTACACTTCAAGGGAGACATCTTTGGAAAGGCATCTATCTTTCTAGGGAGACCACTTCAGTAAAACCCTTGCTTTTGGGAGAGACATCTACTATTTTTGGAAGATGTCTTCTATGGACTGGAGAAATTTTCACTTTAGGAAAGATGTCTTTCTATTTGCAAAGACGTCTATCCTGAAGGTGCTAAAAATAAAAATGCTTGTTTTGATGTCGAGAGCCTTTGGATGCCTTCCAACAAGTCATTGACCCTGGAACCTTCTAAACTCATCAAAATAAGCCAGAAACACTTTCAAACATGCCAAAACATCCAAGAATCTTCATCATAAAAATCAACACAAAAACACATACAAAAATAGGACACACACATCTAGGTTTTCTCCAAGTGTGAAAATCCATAAAAACTTGTAGGACAAGCACAAGGGAATCAGAAGAGGTGTTCCTACAGCAATGTAAGTGCTTTTATACATGAAATCCTAGTTCCCTCTTATCTAATTAAGACCCTTAGGTCTCTAAAATAATTTCACCTTTGATATGCATAATGGAAAGGAAAACAATGAAGGAATCATCTAGCTTGGTTGATATTGGGTCGTTACCTCTAAAATGAGGTATTAGCTTGGGGTAAGAGTCTTGACTTAGTAAACCTCAATCATAGGTTCAATTCCATTGGACAACACTAAGTTGAGAATCCTAATCTAATAAGTACAAGACAAAGATACAAGCAAATATTATATCGAAATAAACATTGATTACTTCTCGATGTTAAACACCCTTATTCTGTAAGCATAGATTTTCCAGGTAAAATGAACATGCAAATTTCTTGTCATTGATAAAATTTGTATGCGGAGGCATCCTCTTGCAAGCTTCTGAATCCTCCTATGATGGATGCAATCATGATCACGCACCCGAATATGATGCAAAACTACAACATCAAGAGCGTTAAATTAAAGGTCGCATATGATGCAAAACTACAACATCAAAAGCGTTAAATTAAAGGTCGCTGCTGCTGGTGTTCCTCGTAGGATTAAATAAAACATAAATCAATTTAAAGTTGTTACCCAGTTGACAATCCAGCTTGGGCTCCATCTCCGGGGCTTTTTTATAGCAAGCCATATCATACAAGGCAGCTAAGCATCAAATTAAAACAGAACGACATTTTCGTCATTTTCGTATCCATTCCATTCAATTCTGTGGAGTAATCATTTAATAATAAGCCAGATTTCTTGTAACAAAACTTACGAAATACGTGGTTGGTGCAAACGCCAGGCCTCCGAAGAAACCAAGCAGATCCCCGAAGAATGGGAGCGTGACCGCCACGAACAGAGTGAAGGCTGCCACCGCAATGAGAAAAATCTCATTAAAAACAGGAACACTGCAGTCTTATTTCAGAAAAAACTACAGCATGATGTTAAAATATGTGTACAAACCAACGTAAGGAATACGAGCAGCAAGACGTAGAGGAAATCCTTCAAGCGAAACACGAAGCTTGGTTTTGAGGGTCTTTTCTATCACATCATATACTGGCATGGCAAAAAGCTACGATAACAAAACAGAACCACGATAAGTAATCAAATTCATCTGCTTACATCTTTAAGTTGCTTACATCTTTAAGTTACATAAAGTAATGGAGTTTTCACTTGGACATAATTCTTTAGTACGGATATGTAGTGACATTTTTGTTGGAAAAAGCAACTGTGAAGCGGTAGATCATAGTAATGAATTAGCAGTTGCTTATTCATGAACTACACTTTTCACACTTTCCATTTCTATCGTCCCGATGGTTTTAGAATTTTTCCTAAAAATAACATAAGACTTTTGTGAAGTTCTATCTTAGTTAATTTTTAGACGTTTCTAATTTTGTAACCCAGATGTAGCTATTTAAGTCTGTCCTGGGATCGGTTATAAACAGCATGAGAAAGACAAGAGTGGGAGAATTCTCACATTGCATGAGAGAGAGGTTTCTTTTTGTTCTCTCTATGTGATGAAGAGAGAACCCTGTTATTTCCACATTGCATGAGAGAGAGGTTTATTCTTGTTCTCTCCGTGTGATGAAGAGAGATGCTTGTTATTTCCATCGCTCATAATAAGATTTTTTCTGCAATTATTTGTTGTTTAACTGCTCTTTATTTTCATCTCATTTCATATTCTGCTGCGAGATCTGCTAGCAGATTTTGTTAGGAATGTCATGCCAAGGTATGTTATATTTGGTAATATGCATAGAGAATATATAACAGGGAAAATGCATAAGAAGTGAAAAAACAATATTGTTAATAAGGAATTTGGGAATGAATAAAATGTCTATAGGTCATGCTTGGAGGTTTTGTGAATTTGTCTTCCTTTAACATCTATTCTATAAAGGCCAGCACTACCATTGTTAGGCCTAAACCTAGTCAAAAGGGGTGGCCAAATCTCTTCTTGTCCCACTTCACTTGGTACTTGTTACTAGCCTTTTACTAGATCCACAACTCCATGATTTTTAGTAACTAGGTATAGATACCTTAGATCAAACTCCCATATGTTACCTCAAGAGACATGCCAATAATTACAATGTACCTTTTCATTAATGGCCTTATTATAATAATTACAACTCACTGTTAGAAAACGACACGATTTAGAAATGGAAATGTGGCATGTGTAGTTTATGATTTTGTAAAATCTTTAGCCATGCAAAAACATTGTAATGATCATGAATGAATTCTTACCAATTGAGTGTAAACAATCTATATGAGTGGCTTATTGGAATATAGATATGATTTGTGTGATCCTGAGTGGCTAATACATTATTGGACAAGGTTTGCAAAAGGTTACACATTTGAGTCATGCTCGAAGAATCCTTGTGCCTCTATTTATAATTCTTCATGTTGGCTTGTAAGAAGGGTTTGTTGAAATCAGAACTAGATTACTAGTTTGTAGAACCTAAGTAAAACTTTATAACTTATTACTGTATACTAAAATCCAACTCATAATTTGGAATTTTGAAACCAAGAGTCTTACCATTAGGCTAAGAGCTCAAACAATGAGATACTAATGAAGATTGAACTTGCGAGCAAGCTAGTAATGTGCTGTGCACCTGATAGCTGCCGATGACGTGGATGACAACCATGATGTTGGCAGCGGCAATGAGCCAACCCGGACGATGCAGAGTGAGCAAGAGATTGTCGTGGACTTGGTTGCCGAAAGCCCAGTAACCCACTATAGTTACTGGAAAATAACATACTCCCACCACCAGGTAGGCTCCCACCACACCTTTCCACATGGCCACCTTCGATGGTCTTCTCGGGGTTGACGGCAACGTGGCCTGGATTTCCAGAGCCACGTTGTGGCCCGTGTACGCAAACGCTATCACCCCAACGGCGTTTAGTACTCTGAACATGCTCCCCGTCTGCGGGCCCCACGAGTACTCCACCCCCGCCTCTCTCCCTCTGTACAAACACGCTGCCCACCCGATCGTAGAGTAGCTGCATCATCCAAATTAATCATGAACTTGGACCATCACATCATTATCATTATTTTAGCGTTACCTTAAGAAAATGTGATCGGTTCCGTTGACCTTTATAAAGACGATTGATTTTTTTTTTTTTGTTCTTTGGGTTATGAATTGACATTGTACGGTCCAGCCTGAATTGGCAATTTTCGGATTGGGATAATGTTTGAATGATGATGATGTTTCACAGCTGAAACTTTCACTGATATAGTGAAAATCAAGCGTCTATCTGACTAACTGAAAGAAAGTTTTTTGAAGTCCAGGTATTCTGGACATGCAACAATAGCTTGGATATTAGCTTGTTAAGGCTGTCAATGTTAGCCAACAACACTTGATAATTGTTCTTTGCAGTTTATTTAGAACTTCACGTTTTCTGTTCAGTAGGACCTCTTTACTATTTCTGTGAGTCATACTTTTAGCATCAATCTGTAAATGTAAACATCAACCGCCTCCTAAGCTTCATTTGGTTTTGGATTTGATTGCGTAAGAGGTTAAGCTAACAATTTCCTACCGAATTCTACTTTTAATTTACTTCAACTTGTGTAAGATATCAAATTTAAGTAACAACCACAATACTCATAACCGCATGACCCACGTTTCCTGCACTAGGTATACTAAAATTATTAAATTAACCATCTCCAACCTATCAGTTTGGAACCAGACGTTAAGTATAACTCTGATTCTTTTAAGAATTCCATCTGCACCAGTGCATCCTGGGCCAAAGCTTTATCTCCAATATTTAGAAATTCGATTTCAATATCAGGCAAACAAGCTTAGTTCAGATTACTTAACAGTTTCTAAGTTATATTTACCATGCTAAAAGTCAGGCCACTTTAAGCACCACATCTCAAATTTGACCTTCACCATAGCACTATCAATCAAAGTTTTCTTTCATAATTGATATTGAAAGTGGAAGTTTCTGCCTTATACGGTATGAAACCAAATCATAAAGTGTTCTTGAGGGTGGCTTGAACAGACTGTAACAGCATTTTTTTTTTTAAAAACATAGACAGTCTTATAATTGGAATAGGCTAACTGGAGTATCTCTCATATAATATAAATCAAATGTTTAAAGTTAATTTCTTAACCAAAAGCCATAAACGACTAACCTCAGAGACATTATTCCAGCAGCAAGAGACAGAACGCTGACGGAATTGAGGTTTGGAAGGAAACACAGGAAGAAATGCAAAGAACCCAAAATGAGGATCCAGTAAGACTGCCTCAGCTTTGTGCAGCTGGTGCAGAGAGTGTTGTAGAACTTTTCCAGGCACTTCCCACCAGTGACTATGTAGACTATATCTACTCCAACCTGCGCTCCCAAATTGGGGGGCATCATGATCCACAGACCAAGTTTTTGTCCAAAAGCATGCTGTGCCAGTTCATGATATCCATCAAATCTCTTTCCTGGAACAACCTCATGTAGCTGCACAAGCTGCCAGAGTGTGTAGAGTGTGATTGTCCATGAAATCACATGAAGCATCATTCCTGTTCCCCTGTACCCAATTTCATATTCATGATCAATCATTCTAATGAGAATCCTGTCATAAATAGTAACTGGAACTGAGTTTATTAAGTCTGTATAGACTCAATGCATTTGTAAGGTCAATTATTTTATGCATCAGTAGCAATAAATTCTGAGTACAGCAAATGTGATGTGTTGAATATGTCTTCTATCTAATATCCTTAAACTAACACTGCTAGCTTCTACAGTAAATAGTAATGCCGCTACTAAAATTGAAACCGGCATGAGGTTTTAACCCAGTAAGAAACATTCTGATTCTGTCAGTTTGAAAAACACACTCATTGGAAAGATAACTGGAACTACTAGCAATTAATGTTCATGCTGATAGCAGTAATGGACTACTGATCCATGGCAAAAACTCACCATCCAAGGTATTTCATACTGTATGGCAGACCCAGAACACCTGCACCAACCATGGCAGTAACGTTGTGGAAGGTTGAGTACCACCATTTTGCAGTCCTTTGCTGGTTATCCCTGGTTCCTTCCTGTGCTTTAGGAGCTATTCCTTCAACATCCTTGCTATCCTGTCACATATCCAGTTCAAAAACATTGTGCATGAGAGTTGAGAAACAGTATTTTTGACTATTGGGATTTGTTTCAAATTTTTCAAAGAGTGTGGGTTTCAATTTCTAGATACCTCCAGATCCCATGAATTCTCAGGAGATTCATGTCCAGATGCAACCATGTTCTTCAAAATCAAAAGGGTGGGCAGAGTCGAACTACTATGATTGACTCACTCTGGAGGTGCATGTACAGGATTCTTCTCCCAGAATTCAGCTGCAAGAAAAAAGGAGTAAAGTGAGTGAACTATCATGCTCTGTGCTCATATATACCGAATATGAAACTATGTTGCAAGAACCGCACTGAGAAGTGGGCCGGCTTGAACCTGCTTTTCTTACTCAATCGGAAAGCAAGAATGACTTTGATGGGATAGACGAAGTTTGGTTAATATTTGCTTTGCTCTGGTGCCGTATCCTATTGACAGCTTTGTCATATTCACATTCTCAAACATCCATTGGATGCTCCAAAAGTGAGATAGTCTTTAGTGTCGGAAGATACTCTGATAAAGCATTAGTTCTCACAAATATCAATTAACTTTTAAAATGTCTTGGAACACTAAAATTCGAAAGAAAACCTCGTGTATGCTGATGTCACCTTGGTGGAAACGTTTGGGATTAAAAAACCTATGACCATGTTCAATGAATCCAAAAGCATCTGCTCAGACTTTGTTAATTAGGTTAATCCTATCTTTCCAGAAACGCAAAGGATTTATAAAGTTTTGCGTTTCAAAACGCCCGTTGCCTATGAATAGTATAAACGTTTCGAGCAAACTGAAACGTTTTTAACACGTTTCATTTCCTTTAATTTTATGGTTAAAATATGAAAGAATAAGATGCTTTATTCTCAACTATTGCATTTGTCGCAAATTAAATGCAGGTATGCAATGAATTGAATATGTGAAACGGCAAACATGGAGGAAAAAAATTTAGGGCCACTTCTATGGCAAGGAGGACGGCAATAAGCAACACATTTAGGTAAAGCATTTTGGGCCTGTGCTGTGAATGCTCCTAATCTTGCTATTGCTGCTGCTTCTGCGTTGCTGTGCGGTGAACAGTGCTAATCATGCTGCTTCTGCATTGCTCTCCACGACCATTGCTGCTGCTTCTGCATTGCTCTCCATGACTATAAATCGTTTGTCAACTTTATGTGGTAAGTCACTGTTTCTGCAACAAGCACTTCTCCTCCCTCTTCAAAATAGGCTAAACTGTGGATCCAGAGACCATTTTTGTACATTATCTCTGAGATTCTTTTCTTTGAATTAGAGTTTCTTATTACAGTGAAGTTCAATAACTGCAATTTATATTCTGTAAAATATCCAGGGTCTTATTCTTAAAGTCCATCTCTTCAAAGTTAATATAGTAACCTCGTCTTTGGCCTTTCTCTATTCCGATAGGAGGGCAGCAAATCCTTCTATTGGTAGATCTAATCTCGGATGTTCCCTTATGCTTGTTTATATAGATAAAATAGTGGCAGGAGAGTTCTGCACTGTTTTATATAAGGATTTTATTTGATTATTAACATGCAATGTTGAATATGCGTTTAGTATTGGTCTGAAACTCTCTTAGTGGTATTTAGAATGAAAGATTTAGAATGTTGTTCACTTGTTCTGCCACTACCTTTTTTTGTCACTGTCAAGTTCTACCATATTGATTACCTCTTCCACTGTGGCTTCTATACTAAATTGGCTTTATATTTAAAGCTCGTTTCTTTTCGCAACCTAATTTTTTGCCGTTTCGAGTTGGGTTGCCGTCACGTTGCCCGTTTCCCTTTTCCGATAACTATGGGTTAGTCTAGTATTGTATCTATGAACCTTTGTTTGATTTGGTAATAATTATTAAGAAAAGTAAGATATAAAATATGCATACCAGAAATAAAATCTCCAGACACACAGAAACAATGAATCTAACGTAAATATAAAATACTAAAATATAAACCAGTGTACGTTATGTCCAACCGAATTATATCGTATTCTTTAACAAATAACTTTTACCTTACAAAAATTGGTCCTCTGCCCTTTCTGACTCAACACTGCACTGCACAAAATCATGTTTTCTGACTCAACACTGCACTGCACAAAATCATGGACACTGTCGTACTGGGCACAAACCACGGAGATTCTTGTACAGTACTTTAATGAATAAAACTATTATACAATATTTGCGTGCAAGGAAGAGATAACCTTAATAAAGTAGAGGCACTCATAGATTACGTATGAATTACTTTCTGTGCGTTGAGAATTTAAGCAGCAAAAATTGCATAATGTTGTAGTTGGTGCACATGTTCTATCTTGTGCGAATGCATTAGGATATACCTGCCAAAGTTTCTCATTCAATTTCATATTTACCTAACCTCTTATACACAGCACAGTTTGGCTCCTCGGCCTTTAAAATTTTCCAGCCATACATTGTTACACTGTTTGTCACACAAAACCATACAATGGGCCTATAATGCCTTCATGTGTAGGCCATTAGTGAGCCTTTTACCCTTTCTTTTTCAAACTTAAACTATATATTGTCTTTTTTAAAAAATTAAAATATATTATAAATCATAATCATTCTTTTTGTAATGTAATTTACATTTTAGTAATATTTTGATTTTTAAAAATCAATTAATTTATAATTAATTTATTTTATAAATTGTAATAATAACAATGAAGTATTAGTTTAGTGGTAAGAGCTTTGACATGGAAATCCCATGTTACAATTTTAGTTTCAATTCACAACCTTGAGTTATGATTTGAAAAAAATTCAATGAAAGGAACACTAAAACTTAATTTAGTATCAATAACAACAAGTAGTTTACTAATTAATTAAGTAATAATAGTTATGGTAATGTATGCTAGTTCAATAACTCTCTAACATGATTTTTAAGTAATATTATTTATGCAATGCATAACTAATTATGATTAATTGTGCTCTCATTTAATTAAGTAGTTTTATTCATTGGTGAATAACTATGCTATCATCATCATGGAAGACTAAAAGTATGAATAATAATTTTAAAAAAATTAGTTTGTATATGAAATCATCAACATAGAAGGCAGAATCTAAAGAAGAAGCATAATAGTATTGCTCTCATCATCATGATGCACTAGTTGTAACTTAGGTGATTGGCTTACATAATTTGCACTTGGGATATACTTCAATTCCAATACCAACACCTTGTGTGCTAGCTGTTGGTACCAACATGCCCATGCTTGGCATGGGGCCTTTGTTTTTTTTATTAAAAAAAAAAGAAGAATAAAAAATTAAAAAAGATAAAAAAAAAAAAAGATGGGTTACCCTAACCCTAAAATTGGCTATAAAAAGCCATCAAGGTAATGGAGTTGGGGGGAGGAGAGGAGGAGAAGTCAGGCCAGGAAGCCCTAGGCCAGTGAGGCCAGGGCCGTGAAGCCATGGACTGAACCTCCTCTTTCTCTGGGTGGTTGGCAATGTGTGTGACAACAACGATTGGCGGCTCGTAGGGCATTGGTGATGTTTGATCGCAACTACACATGATTCTTGCGGCAACACAACCATGCATCCTATCGGTGGATCTTCTCTCTATCTTCTTGTATTTCAGCAAATGGCATGTGGTGGACGGTGGATTTGTGCATGATGTTTATGTAGTTGGCGGTTCGTAGGGCATTGGTGATGTTTGATCGCAACTACACATGATTCTTGTGGCGACACAACCATGCATCCTGTCGATGGTTCTTGTTTCTCTCTCCTTTAGTTTTTTTTCATGTTTTATCTCTCTCTATGTTTTCTATCTCTTTATCTCTCTATCACTTGGTCACATGGCTCTTTCTAGCTAAGACTATTCCCGGGTTTCCGTACCCATACAGGAGGTGCCCTAGGCTATAGTCTCTTCAAACGAGTTTTTCCGGTGTTGGCATGACCAAAATTTATGCATCAACACCTTATTGGTGCTAGAAGGGGGGCCTGAATTGACCATTTTTTTTCTTTTCCTTTTTAGCTGGGGGCTTGTCCTAACCATTTTTTTGTTCTATTTTCCTTTTCGGTTGGGGGCTAAGTGTTGGTACCAACACGCCCATGCTAGGCATGGGGCCTTTGTTTTTCTTTA
This sequence comes from Gnetum montanum, assembly GCA_015680685.1. Lineage (NCBI taxonomy): Eukaryota > Viridiplantae > Streptophyta > Gnetopsida > Gnetales > Gnetaceae > Gnetum > Gnetum montanum. Next base: position 246,131 of record MNCI01005936.1, read on the forward strand.
TTAAAAAAAAAGAAGAATAAAAAATTAAAAAAGATAAAAAAAAAGATGGGTTACCCTAACTCTAAAATTGGCTATAAAAAGCCATCAAGGTAATGGAGTTGGGGGGAGGAGAGGAGGAGAAGTCAGGCTAGCAAGCCCTAGGCCAGTGAGGCCAGGGTCATGAAGCCATGGACTAAACCTCCTCTTTCTCTGTGTGGTTGGCAATGTGTGCAACAACAACGGTTGGCGGTTCGCAGGGCATTGGTGATGTTTGATCGCAACTACACATGATTCTTGCAGCAACACAACCATGCATCCTGTCGGTGGATCTTCTCTCTATCTTCTTTTATTTCAGCAAATGGCATGTGGTGGACGGTGGATTTGTGCAT
>MNCI01005936.1:257694-281549 GCA_015680685.1 Gnetum montanum
AGATCCATATCAGCCATACCACAACCTAGCCAATGAACCTAAACCGAAGCAAGGTATTATTTACTTAATGATTCAATTACCCTTGCTAATATATGATTGTGTTGTGTGTGCAGATGGCCATCATACAACAACGAAATGGATCTGGCGCAAACACTTGGAATGGAGTAGCACTGAAGCTGCTATGCAAGGAGCAGGATCGATAATGCACTTACGGATGGGCAACAAATGACGCAATCTAGGCATTGGTAGCAGCAAGACTCTTCTCTCTTCTTCGTCTATTCTATTCTCTCTCCTCTTTTCTCTCAGCTACCAAATATGGCCTGATGTCATTGTAATAAGGTGTTCACCCTTGTTGTTATGAACACTAGTTTTTGTCAAGTCTTGTAATAAAGACCCGTTCACATGTCATTCCATTAGTTCAATTTCCCCTTAATAATCCCATACCTACCTGATATCATTGTAAGGAACTCAAGGATGAGTTTTCATTCAGTCATGGGGGTATGATGATACACGACATGCACTGTGCCGCGATATAGCGTCTTTCCCTGCAATATCGCGTACGTGATATCGCGGTCCGTTGCCATATCTATAAATAAGAGGTGGCACTCCCCTTATTTCCCAATCCTGGCTAGAAGTAGCGAAGCTCTGGCAAATTGATCACTCCAGAGTTAGAATTTTTCCCATGTGCCCGCAGTAGGAGTCCTAGAGTGAATGGCTCTTTATTCGAGTAGCTTGTAACCTGAACCCAAGTTGTGTATGACAATAAAGACAAACTTGATTGGATAAACCTTGCAGTACATGGTTTTAATTATTGTTGTTATTTACTACTTTCCTAGTGCGCACAAGTACGACTTGATTACGAGCATCTACGGATGTGTACGGCTAATCAAGGAATCGGCTGCTTGTCGCAACGCATGAGTATGACTTAACTACGAGCATTGGCTGATTGGTAACCCAGTAGCGTATTCTAGGATCTGCGCTTGGTAATCCCAGTAGTAGTCCAATGTGTACAGCTAGTTAAGGAATCGGCTGCTCATCGCTAGGCTAGAATGTGTGATAAGTATGACTTGGCTACGAGCATCCACGGGTGTGTACGGCTAGCCAAGGAATCAGCTGCTTATCACACTTAAGCTAAATAGGTGCCTCAGTACAACCAATTTGAGCACTTGCGTTATGTGTGGTGATCCCAGTAACGATTAGCGTTTGGTAGCCACAGTTGCATAGTTCAAGGTGTGTCCGGTAAGTGGGAACGGATGCTGACGCTAGTTAACTTAGACTTAGGACATTAGTTAGAGTTAGCTAGCTTCTCAACCCTTTCCCTCATAGCTTAGGAGATAAAACTAAAAATAACAAAAAAATCACATACCTCAGACTTGCTTAACCATACACTGTGACACTTACAAGCAAGCCTGGGAAGACAACGAATGATTAACCCCAAGTGTTTCTTGTGGTGTTAAGGCATTTAGTCTACGAAGTTCGACCGGATTGCGCGTACACGCTCGTATTCGTATGGTTGAGTGTAGGGGTACCTCACCACTCATCACTAATTAACTAATGACAATAAATAAATCACAAACTAGCTTAAGGTGATGAGCGTCTATCTCTAACTCACTATCACATTTCTATACATGTGCATTAGCTATTGGGTTATTAAGCAATGTTGGTAGTAGGTGCACCAAGTGAATTGCTATTGGGATTACCAAGCTAGTACAAATTAATACTTGAAGTTAGATCATCATCATCCCCCCATTTAGTTATTATGCAATGAAATGTAAATGGTATGCTATGAAAATAATAAAGAATAATATAAATTAAATGTATAAAACAATGAAGTCTAAGCTAAGTTAGAGTATTGCAATAAATAGAAAGCCATCTTAATCTTTATTGTCATGATGCATCTATCTAGTTATAATTTACTTGAATAAAGTGGCTAGATAATAGACTCTTAGATTCATGTTGTGAGAACTTATTAACTATAACATAGACTAGATTTTTAAAATTGACAAAGTCCAGCTACATGATGAATGAAAGGTATATTAAATATGACTAGTAAGCATATATTCATAGGTAGCTTGACTCGAAGATGTCACATTTGTGATGTAGCATTATTGGTTGCAACATTATGGATGTAATGTATTCGTTGTGACATTACAACTAATTGATAAACATGCTTTGATTTTTTTCATCATACCCCATGACTAATGAAAAAATCATCCTTGATTTACAAAAAAGGAAAAGAGTTTTGTTACAAAATTGATGGAAGTGGCATAGAGTAACATTGACTAATTGATTGATAATACAAAATGTAAGTGCCATATTTGACAAATTTTTTGTGAGTTGTATTCACATTACAATAATTAGATAGTGATGAATTGTGTTTTATGTCTGCTGCAATGTTGGGTTTCTGACATTGGGGTCTTGATGCAACGTTGGGGGGTATACGCCGACCTATAAATATAGTGCTTGGGCTCTTGATTTGGCATCAGCTTTTGGTCATTTTTTAGTTAAAGTAGTGAAGCTCTTGTAGTTTATTCTCTCCAATGTTAGAATATTTTTTGAGTACTTGTAGAAGGAGTCTAAGTGTGTATGGTTCTTTGTTCAAGCACTGATGTACCTGAGCATAGCAGTGTGATGGGAATAAAATGAACTCTTTTGACAATCCTTGCATCATTGAGAGTAGATTGATATTTTCTTTAATGCAATTTACTTTCATGTTTTTTACTTTAATGCATTTAAATTTAGCAATTTATTCTAGTAGTTAATGAACACAAGCATGACCACTTCAAGCATACATATAGTACTTGTTAACCCAACAACGCTTAATGTTTGATGTTTAGGAAAGTGGGATGGTTACTTGTGTTAGGCTAGATAGGTAGTAATGAATTAGATTTTAAATTACTCTACTCTTCATTCTTGTTATAGGCAATCAAATCTATAAAATATAAAATAAGAAAAATCATATACCTCAATTACACTTAAACCATACCCTTGAGTCTCACAAGTGTAGTTGGGAAGACAACGAATGTTCTCAATACCCATTTCACTTCCTAGAAGAGATAGTGTATTGAAAAACTATAGGTCCGCAGAATCTGATTGGATTATGTGTAAATACCTTAGTGATTTGTATGGTTGGACATAGGGGTACCTCATTGCTCATCATTGGTACCATTGCCGAGGACCTTTTGGTTGTTTTGTGTGCTATCTAGGACTTAGTAAAATTATTTAAATCATTGGAATGAACCTTAGAGTCACATCACATCTTAAGATTACTACAATAATATTTGGAAATACATTGCATTTTATCTAATCTAATTGAAAATGTCTTCCTCTCACAAGAGCGATTCTTTGCCCAAGTGTGATAAAGCTTATTAGCTAGTGCCTCAACAATATTGAATAGTATATGCTCATTTTGATGAGTATGTACCAAATTTCACCTTCATCCTACACCAGGATAAATAGTTGTGGTGGCACGACATGGAGGGAAACATTGTGTTGCTTCCTAATTGATCTGTTCCTACAATGCTCCACAAAATGCTTATATGATATGGTCTTCAAGAATGTCATGCTGGGTATGTTGTGCAAGATACTGATGTTAGGGATTATCATCCCACTAAATCGATAGCTAGAACAACACTATGAATCTTTGAAGGGGAAAAGATTTAATGATTCTCCATTCCTATTGTACCAAAAAGCTAGTGGGGAATCCTTCTCTAGGGGTTTTCCATTCAATGAAATTCCTCTCTTTAACTTCAGTGAAAAAGGTTAAAACCAGAACTTCTAGTCCACGATTCACAATCTTGGTTCTGGTAAAAATGAATTGAATGACAAAGAAGGATCCAGAGAGTGAAGTTAAGGTGGGCATGTAGATAAAAAACAAGATTGTGATCATGGTTATGATCACTGAAAAGGTGGAAGCAAGCACCATGATGGTGCTACTTCTCCTTCCTCTTCCCCTTTGTCATCATCATCATCATCATCTTCTGGCTCTAATCATGACCATAGAAGGCAAGACTATGATGGAGGTGACCAAAATGAACAAAATGACCAACGAGACCAAAATGACCAATGGGACCATTAGGAAAGGCAAGATCAAGGGCGTAGATGTTCAAGAGAGGCACATCACCATGAACGAAAGGGTAGTTAAGGACATCATAGGCACCATGATTAAGGCCTTGATGAGCCTTTGATTGCTACCCAAAGTATGCTTAATATCGTAGAGGCAGTATGAATTCCAACAAGGCATGTGAAGGATAGTTGGATCAAAAGGTTAGAGATGAACAATATTCCTCAGTTCTAAGGGGGATATAACTCTGATCCATAGAACCATATCCAAGCTTTTCAAGATGCATGTGCCTTGTAGAATATAGAAAATGAGTAGCAAAAACTCAAGGTGTTCCCAAGGACACTCATCAAAGAATAAGAGAATTGGTACTAGTCCTTAGAGTCAAAATCTACTAGACGATGGAGTACTATTCTTGAGTTATTCAATGATAAATATGAAACGTACTCCAAAGTGTCCAATTTGAGAAGGAAAATCCAATGATGAAAAAAAGGAACACATGAACCCTTGGATGCTGCCATCGGCCGATACTATTCTTTGATCCACAAATGTCCCAACCATGGTTATTCTCAACTAGATCAACTTTTTCACATAGTATATGAACTTCGATTAGAAATAAGGAGAACCCTTGGTGTCTATGCCCAAGGGCAAGGGTTAGAACTAAGTGCCTATTAGATACAAAGGTTGATAGAGCAGGTAGCCAAAGAGGAGGGTGAACTAGGAAAAAGAGAAAATGCCAAAGAGTACAATTGCAATTCTTTCATTCCCAAGAGGGAGGTTTAATTCTGTGATAGTGAGGATGAGTTTGTACTTGATGAGGGGGTGAATAAGGGAACCTTGCCACTCTAAAAATTTCAATCTAAACTTACAACCAAGGTTGATTAGTTATGGGACTTCATGGATGCAAATTCTAGGTTATTCTAAAAATTGTCGATCAGTTATGGGACCCATGCTTGACAACCTTGCTCCTACATCTTCCTTTGTACCAAATACCTTCAAGTCACCTTTAAACCAAAATTTGCTTAGGATCCATACCGTCATGCTTACTCATACTGTATCTGATTAGATTTATGCTAGAAACCTTCCTAGGAAATTAGCTGATCATGGAAGTCCTTTCATTTATTTGCAAATTGCTAGAAATGAACCATGTAAGGCTCTTCTTGACTCAGGTTCTGGTTTCAATCTAATTTCTCATGAGATGTATATTGCCTAGAACCTACCTCCTCTCAAGAAGAGCAACATAAGATTAGAATTGGCAGACTAGTCCATCATTATTCCATTGGGACTAGTAGAAGACATCGTGACCACTGTTTGTGGGTGGTCTTATCCTGCTAATTTCCTAATGATCATAGTGGAGAATTGCAAAGGGGATTTCCCAATGATCATGGTAAGGGCATGGTCAAGCACCATTGATGCAAGAATGGGCATTAGAGATCTTTCCCTAGAGATATCCAAAGAAAATGCATTTGGAAAGATCAAGAAGAAGAGAATTCCATGCATCGCATATAGTGATACAGGGCATAGTTGTGTGTAGAAACTTTGGGCTATAAAGAAACATCTATCTCTACATGCAAGTAGTGTGCACCAGAAGCAGAAATCGAAAGGTGTCTATACACAACAACCATAAAATAGGAGGGCACCTAGTGGCTGACCATTGATATTAAAAGCAGCACACTTTGCATGGAACTGACTGAGAGCTTGACATGCGCATATGTCATAGACATGGATGAAGTAGGACAAGTTCATCATCAACTCTCTGATGACAGCTATTGGGGAGAGTTAGAGATTCCTAAAACTTTCAAGAAAGAGCCCCTTGAACTAAAAATGATACCAATAGGAATGGAATATGTGTTTTTGAAAAATGGAAAGCCAGTCATAATTAATGCAAATCTTGCTCCATAGTAGAAAAAGATGCTATTGAAGGTAGTTGAAAAATGGTCAGCAACTTTTGGTTGGTCATATTCTAAACTCATAGGGACTGATCGTAGGATATGCTAGCATTGCATCTACACTAATCTAGCCATGAAATCAAAAAGATAACCATAGAGGCAATTAAACTACAAACTAAAGCAGATCGTCAAAGAGGAAATCAAGTACTTAAGGTGGGGTTCATTTTTTTCATTGTAGATAGTGAGTGGATTAGTCCACTCATAATTGTGCTAAAGAAAGGAGGCTAGTGGTAGGTCTACATCGATTTTTGGTTCTTGAATATGACAACATTCAAAGATCATTTTCCATTGCCATTTGTTAACTAGGTGCCCGACACAATATCTAGACATTGCTACTACAGTTTCTTAGATGGTTATAGTGGCTATAACCAAAATCAAATTGCACTAGAAGACTAAGCTAAAATAACATTCATGAGTCCTTCAAGGAATTTTTCATATCACAAGATGTTATTTGGTCTATGCAATGCTCTTGCTACATTCGAGCACCTGGTTCTGAGAAGTTTTCAACAACAGATCAATAGTGGTGTGGAAGTCTTCATGGATGACTTCTCCACTTGTGGAGCTACATTTGAGCAAGTCCTAGACCACCTTGAGCAAGTGTGAAAATGATGTGTTGAAACCAACTTGTGGCTTAATTGGTAGAAAATTCACTTAATGGTTCAGGGGGGCATTGTATTGGGGCATAGAATATTGTAAGCAAGAATTGAGGTAGATCATGAGAAAATAAGGGTCATCCAAGGAATAACCTGCTAGCTAAAAATAGTTAAATATGTTTGGTCATTCCTTGGACATACTAGCTACTACTAGCGATTCATAGAGAATTTCTCTAAGATTGCAAAACCATTGGTGAAACTAACAAAGAAAGATGCTCCTTTCGTCTAGACTGCGTAATGTGAAAAAGCATTTTTATAGCTGAAATAGAAACATGTAGAAACTCCAATTCTACAAGCACCGAACTAGTCTAGAACATTTCATAGCATGATAGATGCATCAAATTATGCCTTAAAAGAGGTGTTGATGTAGTTAGATGACAAGAAATGTCCATACTACATCCACTACAGTAGCCAAAGCATTGTGGGTGCACAACTGAACTACATTGCCATAGAGAAAGAATTGATGGTAGTGGTGTTTGCTCTAGAGAAGTTTAGGCATTATGTGCTTGGATACAAGGTTTTTGTGCACATGAATCATAGTGCCATCTGCTTCCTAATGGACAAGCTAATGGTGAGTCCTCATGTCATACAGTGGCTGGTGATCTTGCATGAATTTGATCTTATGATGGTAGATCAAAAGGGAGCTGAGAATGTGGTTGTTGATCACTTGTCTCAATTGTGATGGAACAACAAAGAGGAAGAAGATATGTTATCTAATATGTTTTTGATGGCCTCCTCTTTGCTTGGGCTATAACTGAATAATTGCCCAATCAGCCAAAATGGTATGATGGCATTCTCACCTATCTTCTCACTTAGGAGATGCCACAAGGATTGGACCATTGGAAGAAACAACAGTTTCTTTAGCAAGTAAAACTATTCATGAAGATCAACAAACATCTCTACAAGGTGTGTGATGATGGATTGGTTCATTGGTGTCTCCTTGATGCAGATCAACTACACATTTTCCAAGATGCTCATGAATGTCCTTGTAGAGGACACTATGCTGGGAGATGCACAACCATTAAAATCCTGATGGCAAGGTACTATTGACCAACAATCCTTAGGGATGCTCACCATCAAATCTACTCTTGTGAATGATTCCAACGAGATGGTGGAATGATTGCTTGAATAGAGGAACCTCAATAATGGATTCAACCACTATAACCATTTGACATTTGGGGCATTGATTTCATGGGTCCCATGATGCCCATGTCAAATGGAAAGGCATACATCATAGTTGTTGTTGACTATTGTACAAAATGGGTAGAAGTAGTGGTCATCATTGACTATACATCTTCTACTACTGCTTGATTTGTACAACAAAATGTTGTAAATAGGTTTGGTGTGCTACATGCATTAATTTCTGACAATGGAACTCACTTTATAGGTACCACTTTTTGGAAGCTCATGAAAAATTTGGGGGTTGAATATAAACTCACAACACCTTACCATCCTCAAGCCAATGGTCAAGCTAAGGTTACTAATAGGGAAATCACAAGGATTCTGACAAGAATTGTTAGCAAGTATAGGAAGGATTGGATCACAAAACTCAACGATGCCCTTTGGGCCTATCACTCAACATAGAAACTTCCTATAGGCTACTTTACCTATGAGCTTGTGTACAAAAAATTACCAACACTTCCTATTTAATCGAAGCTCTGTATACTTTCAATAGCATGTGACCTTGACCTTGACTTAAGTCTAGCTCAAAAAGAAAGACTAATGAATCTCAACCTACTAGATGAAGATTGATTGGTAGCCCTATCATCAAACAAGTTGCAGAAGGCCTACAATAAAAAGTGTCATAACCTAAAAATCAAAAAATTCAAACTTCAACTAGGAGACAAGGTTCTCTACTAGAACCCCACACATGTACCTCAATGAACTAAGTTTCAAATGTTGTGGGAAGGACTTTACATCATTTATGAGACTTTTCCTTCTAGGGCCATGATGATCTACAAACCTGAGAGCCCAAACAAGAAACAACTAGTCAATATCCAACATCCAACAAATTAACCCTTTCCATAAGCATGAGCTAGCCAATACAACAAAATCCTCATTGGATGGACAACTATGCTCCATATTTCAGATCTCCTTTTTTCAACTTAGTTATGGGGGAGATGGCCACCCATGCTAACTATATAAGCACCCCAGTTTTTCAATTTTTTGTTTTAGACATTTTTTGTTTTACAACTTTTTGGTTTTACACATTCTTTATTTTACATATTTTTTTCATGTTATTAATCTTTTCTAATTTTTTTACACCATCATTAGTACATTTGCTATTTCTTGGATATTTTATTCTTTCTTTTATATTTTATTTTATTTGGTGTGATTTTCTAGATTTTTGTTAATAAGTGCTAGGTACATTAGTAATGCATTGCTTAATGGAAGTATGTACTATTTTTGTTATTTGATTGTTGGTGTCTGGGTTCTGGCTCTGAATTTCATCATAGATGATTAGGACATGGTTTTTTTTTATGCAACAAGTAGTGAGTCCAGAAAATCCACCCATCCACAAACTCTATGGTTTTCCTTGTTTGGGAAATGTGTAGTCCCTTTTTCATTAATACAACTTTAATAAATTTGTGACTGTGGTAGTTTTCAGAATTAGGAAGGGTTCAAAGGTTTGAACAAGGTATGGCTTCAAGGGGTCTCTATATTCTTTGTGCCTTTCTATTTTCTTGGGTGCATGTGTGTTTTCATGGATTTCTTATTGTTTCGTGTTGACCAATAAAAGGAAGTTGAATAAGTCCTTGCACAGTGTGGTTCTCATTAGAAAAAAAATGATGAGAATTCAAAGCGCATACCTTGGATAGAATAAATGCATGTGTCCTTGCATGGTGTGGTTCTGATCAGGAAAAAGAAACAATGAGAATTCAAAGCACATCCCTTGGACAAAATAAATGCACATGTCTTTGCATGCTGTGGTTCCCATTTCAAAAAAGAAATAAAAAAAAAAGAAATAAAAACAATGGAAATTCAAAGCACAACCCTTAGAAAAATTAAATGAGCTACAAGCATTGGTTATGGGACTCATCCCCTCTAACTAAGGCCCTTCCTCACTTCCTACTTCTTCTCTAATAAGGAATTGTGGTTGTTCTGTGGGAGCACTCTTATGTCTCAGGGGATGGACTAGTCTTAGAATGATGATGCTAAGTCACTAAATGTGGTTGGTTTTGGTTTGGACTAAGGATGGATTCTATCAAGTCATTTAACCATAAAATTTGTAAGGGACTTCATGTGACTATAACTAGGAACTCCATTTCACACTCTCTCATCCATCTATACTTTTCATGTCTCACCTCACTGCTAGTTTCATGTTTTGGTTTGATGTCCTAGTTTGATGTGTTGGAATTCTTAGTTAGTTTCTTCTAGGTTTTTGTACTTAACCTTCTATAATCATTAATCATCCATGGAGCTCATGGACTCTTTGGCTTGAGGTTATGCAAGGGCATAAAAGGCCTGTGCCTAGTTTGGGAAGGACCCACTTGCATATCTTTTGGTTGGGTTAGTTAGGTTCTTTACCCTTAGACACTCTTACAATCAAATTCTTTTTGTTTACCCCATAAATGACATCCAATTATGCACATCTTCACAAAATTTTTCAATGAACTCTGCTTTTTATTATTGTGAATTCTTACATCCTCTTCAAATATTTCCTTGTGCTAAATTTTTCAAATTTAATGAACTACTTATCTATTTTATCCTATTTGTCAGCCTTCCCACTAACACTACTCAAGAAACCAATCAACCACAATCACAACCTAGCCTAGTGTAACCATCAATGAGATAAGGAATTTAACAACTATCTGTTACACATTGCATACTAATTCATAATTATGTTGTGATTGTAGTGGGAAGCATGGACTAGAAGCAGGACTATCTTCACCAAGGAGGATGTGGTAGTATCATACAATGAGGGTAGTTTAGGATCATACATTGAAAGTGGAATAGTTACTCTTCATTCTTGTTGTAGGTGATCAAATCTATAAAATCTAAAATAAGAAAAATCATATACCTCAATTACACTTAAACCATATCCTTGAGTCTCACAAGTGTAGTTGGGAAGACAATGAATGTTCTCAACACCCATTTCACTTGCTAGAACAGCTACTATACTATAGAACTATAGATCCATGGAATTTGATTAGATTGTGTGTAAATGCCTTAGTGATTCATATGGTTGGGTGTAGGGATACCTCATCACTCATCAAATAGAAATGAAATAAAAAAAACATCAAAAAATTAATTAAACATTTCAAAAATTCTTAAAAATTATTGGTTATAGATCGTCAAGTTATTCCAAGTGGAAATAGTTCCTTTTTTAGTGGTTCTTCAATTGGTTGCTTTTCCTTCATGTTGAACGTATTGGGGATGGACTAGAATTTTTGTCTATTCATGGATCTCCAACAATCCAAGTAAGCTTAGCTAGATTAGGTATGAGTGGAAAGTTCCATGGATAAGACAAGTCTAGAATCATATTTTTGGTATTAATAAACCAAGTAGTAGGTAAAATTTTTTCTACTTTAAGTATTGCTATTTGATCCTTATGCTACTCATAGATTGCCATTCTTTTGTAAGATTCTTTGTTACATATCTCTAGCTTGTGAATTTAGCCTTAGCAACCTTTAGTTCCATATTGGTAGCTTGTAGCTTTCTTTTGGTTTCATCATTAAGTTAACATTCACAATAATACAATGATTACATAGTTTTAAGCTATTTCTTTAACTCACTACATGATTGACTTTCTAGGAGCATTGCTAAGTTGGAGTACATTAGATTTTCATTTTAAGTCATGCCTATCCAATCACAGTTATTACATCCAACATGCTCATCCATGTTGTCATGTCTAGTTGCTGTAAAGTAGCATTGGGTTTAGCCTTAGTTATCTGCATCTTCTTCTTATTAATATTCTTCTATAGTTTCACCTAATACTTATAATGATTCTTAATATTTTCATGTTAATTTGTCTCATTCTTCTATGTTGCTATTTTGATGAATATCTATTGATGAATCATCCTATCTTCTTACAAGGGTAAACTCTAGTTCTCCATGATCAACCATAAGATCTCCAAATTAGCTTTCAAAATTTCTTTCCACATGTGTTGGAGGTGTAGTTCTAATGCTTATTTCTCCTTGTAAATCATCTTCAACCTCTTTTTGTCCATAGCAAGGTTGTTATTTTCTTCCTTTGGCATGACAATGATTTTCCCAAGGGCATGTGATTTTTCGCTTACCTAGGAAGAACCTCAAAAGGGTATTTCCTTCTTCCTAGAGATGGCTATCACTTAGGTCATTAGCCATGTTATCTCATTATTTCTAAATTAGCTCAAGTCCTCTAGCACAACTCACCTAACAATATCATTCAACTAAGCTTAAAGTTAAATGATTTCATCTGGTAATTTTTATGCATTGATATCTTCTTATTGTCATTGGGCTTTAGCTAATAATGGTTGTTAGTGATTTACTAAAAGGCATGAATTTTGACTAAATGATCATAGCGTTTCCTATGGAGGTATAAAGGAGATAAACTTGGAGTCTGATAATTCATCATCATTCACTTTGTGGTTCACAACCATGGAAGACATCCCTCATGGTGTGACTCAATGAATGATATTTATTCTGGTTGTCAACTACAATGGTTTTATACTATCTTACATGCTCCCCAAATACATTTCTTCATCCTATTAATTAGTTTACTTTATGGTCAACTTTATAATTTTTGTTAGTGTGTTATTTATACTTTTGTACTTTCATGACTTCATATTACAATGTTTATAATTACAATTATGGGTATCCTATGTAATGATTTGTTATTCTAAGTGGATGATTTGGCTTATCTTGATAACCTTGAAATCTTCAATTAACTAAGTTTATCACGTGTCATGGATCTTGAGTTTCTAACTTGAAATTAGGATGAACCTAGTTGATTAAGATAATCCGTTCATAGATAATTATAAAGTTTGAATAGTTCATGATTAATGTTGTTGCGATTTGTTGGGCATGTATTTTGAAACTCAATAATTTAAGAAATATAAGAGCTCCTTATGAAATGAAATTTACATGATATTTTAATATCCACAGTTTTATCTCCCTATTTTTTTTATGTTTGTTCATAACATGTTCATTGTTTATTCATTTAGTTTACTACTAAGATATTAGTGTTGAAAATAATTAGCTTTATGAATCATTGTGTTCTTTTAACATGTTGTTTAATATTATGGTTTAAATGGTGAGGGAAAGATATGTCATAAAATAGGTAAAACACATTTACCACCTAATTCCAACCCATAAAATCGAAGAAGCAAATTAGTTCTTCAACCTTAAAATATGAGGAGCCACTTATAAGATTTATATTTAGTTATTTATTTATCTTTACATGGTTCTTACTTTTCCATGATCATTTGAGATGCTTCTAATGAAGAAAATTGTTAAAGTCTTATCTAATAATGAGAATGTAAAGACCATGATGAATTATAGTAGTAAGCATATTGAAACTATGGTATTACCATGGTATAACGATGATAGTTGTGACCAATCATGGAAATACTAAATGTGCTATGGTTAAATTTTAGCTATGGCTAAAATTGATTGACTTTTCTTTTAATGATAGTATTTGTTATATTCTAATATTAACAATTATGATTGAGATTCAACTATGAGAGTTTATCTCGTTATTGTGATCCAATCAAAAAATGTAAAGTTGTGATTAAGTTTTTAACAAAATAATAGTTCATTAATAAGGAAAAATATGTGCTCATTTTAATAATACAATGAGCAATCAAGTGACTATCATAACTAGCTTAGTTATATATTTATAATATATATCTATATTTTGGCTAAGAGAATGTTCTTTGTTGATAAGTAATAAGGTATTTGAATCAAATAATTTACAACTTTTGAATGAAGAACAAGATTTATGAATTATAATTTTCATGACTTTTGCATGAACAATAAGATTTTTTTATCAAAATTTTCATAATCATGGGATCAATAATAAAATATTTGCATAATCTATCGTACATTCCCACACTTGGCCAAGTTTGCAATACCTATGAGAACATATAAAAAGAACAAATATAGTCTAGAGTGAGAGCATATGATAGAGGATGAAAATATTTTATTCTTAATCCTATAGTTATGAATATTTTGATAAAAAAATCTTATTCTTTGTCTATAAGTCATAAACATTATAATTCATAACTCTTGTTCTTTGTCCAAAAATCATGAAATATTTAATTCAAATACCTTATTACATGCAATGAAAAATATTCTCTCAGCCAAATTATAGATATATATTGTAAATATATAACTAAGCTAGTGATCAATAGTCATCATTTAAATGGATCATTTAAACATCAACCTAGTTTTTCAAAGATAGTTGTTAAGTTACAAGTCATTTTCCTAAAGTTAACCATAATTCATGAAACTGTAGATCATAAATAGAGTAGATTGTAAGAACATACTATCAATTGTTCCAAGACTAAAAATAGGTTAAAATACATCATGATTGATCAATATTCAAATATTTATAATGGAAAAATGCATAATGGAAAATGTTATGACATCTAAGATAGTAAAAATGCATAATGAGATAAATTGTAAAATCATTATTTATTAGAATTAATATGCTACTCTTCATCTAGTCTACCTTGAAGGTGAGAAGCCTTTGATATCTTGATGTATCTTTCTTTAACAATTAGAGGGAATATCTTCAAACTATCAATACTATTTACATGAGATAGTGGTGCAAACGTAAAACATGTTGGTTCTTTATTGCCAACATCTACACATGATTTCTCCAAGATCATTCCTTGCAACTTGTGTATAGTTAAAGTCCATGCTAAAATGAATATGGTACTTTTCGAGGATGTTATTAATTAGTGGAATGGATACTTTTCAAGGATGTTCTTAATCATATAGTATCCCAATGTAAGATTCAAATTCAATGATAACATATGGTAGTAGCTATGGAGGTTTACTGTGGGAATTGTAAATTATTTTCTTAATGACTCTCAATGCATCATTAACCAATCCTACTTAGATAATAGTAAGCATAACCCTTATAGTTTCATAGATAAATACAACTCAATCTAATTCTCCTTCTCCATCATCTTAGAATCTAAAGCCATTAGTGTTTCTATCTGCTATGCACCGTGTAATTGACTCTTGCAATTTTAACAATACCTTTTCATTATGCATATGTACCTTATCCTTTGTATCAATAAAATGCACAAAATCCTCAAACTTATGTTACCCATTTGATATCAATGGAACATCTATTCTTCAGCTCAAAAAAATCATAATTAGCATCATTGAGTTTTTTTTTCTTATATATTCATCAAAACTTCTTTAAATATTTGTTTTCATGGATCATCCCCTCTTTGTTAATACATCACATCCAAAGTTAGAAATGTATTGAATGATAATCACAAAATTTCTACATGGAGTTAAGTTGATATGTATGATATAAAATCTTTCACAGGTAGAAGTTGTGCAAGATCTCCAATGAGTATCATTGATCTACCACCAAAATTCTCTTATTGGTTATTTGAAAATATTTCCTTTAGTCTTCTATCAATGTTGCTAAGTAATTTTCCATCTATAAAATTCATTTTACCTATAATGATATACTTTATGTATTTATATCTATTTTGTAATGATGTCAATGTTGATGCAGCAAGTGGTTTGTACTTCCCAATTCTAATCTTTGACATAGAAAGTATTATAGTTGCATTAATGTTATAAGTTGTAGCACTAATAGGGTAAAGCACCAATAAGCTAATTTTTCCAATGCACAAGCTCTACTACATTTCTTACGAATGATATCAATGAGATATAATTTTCATGGGCACATTGTTCCTTGAATAATCATCAATAGAGGATCAACTTTATTTAATTAAAATTGTTGCATATATAGATAGCTAGTGTTAATCTTGTATTAATTTTTTTGTTTAATTCCGAAGGAAGATAGGTCCACCTCATTGTAGTCATTTTCTAAAGATGTTATTATCCCATGTGATCTATGACTATGAACAAAAGAGATAGCAATCTCTGCAATATCTTCTTTAGGATAGCTAGCTAATCATTCATGCTCTCTATCTTGATCCTTTAATTCATGCATTTCAAGTTTACTTTAATGGAAATGAGTTGATGCAAGTAGATGTTGATTCGTTATTTTAAAATCATATTTAATATCATCTTGTCATTTTGGAATGATATCTCTATACTACCTCTCTTCTTCGCAAGTATGTTTAAAATCTTCATCAAATGTCTTCTCTTCAATTTTATATATATCTAGAATAGATATCAATTATAGTTTAATTTCTTCATTGGTTCTTCATAGATCATGCTTTACATCCCTAAAAGGATAGTGCAATATCAACTGTGCCCAACAATAATCTATTCATTTTTCTCTCCTATTCTTACTTTTAGATATCTCCTCTCATATGTTGATAACCATTAATTTTTAATATTCATATTTATATTTGTAGATCTTACCTGAGTAACTTTCCTTAGCGATGTAGAAATCATGATTTTGATATTTAGAAAATATTTGAAACTAATTTACCAGGAAGGTATAGTTATTGTCAACTGTAAAATACAAAGTATATATTAATAATAATAACTAATAAGGAAGCAAATTTAGGTGAAAGTAAAAGAAAAAATTTTATAATTATGTTCTATATCTTGTTAACAAGTGAATTAATAGTAAGCATGTCTCTAGAATGATCATAGTTTGAGAACATATTGAAGTAAGAAAAGCCTACCCTAGCTAGAGAATCAAAAAATAAAACATTAGCCACTATAGCACAAAATATTAATCCTTTTAGTATAATAGAGGAGAATACCAATGGTACCAAGAATTTAATTAACATAGTTTGATGTAGGTAGTTATCATTAAAATTATAAGATGATGGTTTTTATTCCAAGAATATTAATTGAACTTTACTAATTTAGCATCTATGTTCATCCTCTAAGGATCCAACTCTTACATGGTTTAATACCCAAAAGAAGAGCATCCTTAGACCTACCAACCCAATAATAACAAACTCAACATCATAATAATATTATTTATTTTGATGCCCTTTGTTCCCATCAATATGAGATAACTAGTAATTTGACAATGATATATATTAGTACTATATCCTCATTGAGGATGAATTCAATAAAGATTCCAAGCTAATATGGTATGATATCATAAAAGGTAGGAATTTTTAGTTTTGAATTGTTGTACAGAATTGCAAATTACAAAAATCCCATCATAAAATCAAAGATTTGAAATTAGATATGTAATCATGCAACCTACCAAACTCATTAAGCCATAGAATGAGAGGGTTATCCTTAGAGTTTGAAGTTGCATTTGCAAAGTAATAGAAGAAAGCTTAATCATGGTGGACATTTACATTCATGTAACTAGAGCCCTAAGCAAATGTGTAATTATTAATCTTAGATTGATGAGGGAATCCATTAAAAACATATGCTTTTCTTGATATAGCAGTCCGCTAGGGAGTCTCTGTGAGATAATCAAAGTCATTCTTGAAGTGAATGCTATTCATCCATCGTTTAATCTCTTTCAAATCCTTTTTCTCTGAAGAAGAAGAAAATAGATGGGAAAAAGAAGATGAATTAGCATCTAGAATGAGGATACTCTAATTATTAATAATAACTAATAAGGAAACAAATGTAAGTAAATGTAAAAGAAAACATTTGATAATTATTTTCTATATCTTATTACCAGGTGAATTACTAGTAGGTGTATCTCTAGAATGTTCAAGCCTATGATTTCTCTTTTTATGCACAACATTTTGCAGTTCCTTCTTGATACTAGAAAGGTTGACAATGATGAAATTTTGAGTTCTAACTTTCATGAAAATGATTTATTTAAACTTTGAAGAAATTAATCTTATGGTGTTAGTGTTATAAAAAAAATATTTTTAGCATTGTAGATAGCCTTTCTTCATAGTGTTATGAATGGAATATTATTTAGCATTACTAATAGCTTCTCCTTATAGTGTTATGGATGAAATGTTATTCAATGTTACTAATAGCTTCTCCTTAGAGCATTATGGAAGGAATATTATTTAGCGTTACCAATCCATGATTGGTAGTTGGCCTCTTGGCCAAAATAAAAGATATTATGTTTATAATTTATGTCTCCTACCAATCTATTTATAGTTATTGATGAGTGGTGAGGTACCCCTACACTCAACCATACGAATACGAGCGTTACATGCATGATCCAGTCGAACTCCGCAGACTAAGTGCCTACATGCCTTATGGAACACTTAAGGTTAATCAATCGTTGTCCTCCCAAACTCACTTGTATTTGTCATGGTTGTATGGTTAACTGAGTTTGAAGTTTGTGATTTTTATATCTTTTCTCTTTTATCACCTATGCTAATGAGGGAAAGGGTGAAGAGAATAAGTAACTAACTTTAACTAACTAAGCCTTAATTACCCTAGCATCAGTATCTGTTCCCACTTGTCATTTCACACCTTGAACCAATGCAACACTGTTGGGATTACCAAACGCTATTCGTTACTAGGATTACCAAGCGTAACGCACAGGCTCGAAGTGGTCATACTGGATGTAATTAAATATGAGAGTTGAAGGTTGAGAGAGATTAAGTCCTGAAGAAATCATTTAAACAATTAACTATAATTAAAGTCCTATTTAGCTTAGTCCATGCACTACAAGGTTTATCCAAAAGTTCATCTTTATTTTCGTACACAATTGTGTGCTCAGGTACAGAATTTCTCGAATAAAGATCCATTCACTTTGGGACTCCTACTACGGGCACATGGAAATTATTCTAACTCTGGAATGGAAAAATGGCAAGAGTTTGGCTAAGTTCTAAATCTAGATGCCGAAATAAGGAAGAGCTACCTCTTATTTATAGAACTGGTGATGGATTGCGATATCGCGTATGCAATATCGTAGGGAAAGATGCGATATCACGGCTCATGAGATATCGCGTCCCATCATACCCCCATGATTGAATAAAAACTCATCCTTGAGTTCCTTACAAAATATTGGGAAGGTATCAGATTATTGACTTGAATGGAACTAATGGTGAATGGGATTACATGTGAACGGATCATCATTACAGAACATGACAAAATTGGTGTTCACGACAACAAGAGTGAACACTTTATACATTTGACATCACGCCTTATTTGGTAGCTGGGAGAGAAGAGAGAAGAGAGAAGAAGTCTATTGCTACCAATGCCAAGATTGTGCCTTTCATTGTCCATCTGTAAATGCACCATCAATCTTGTTACTTGCATAACTGCTTCAGCACCAATCCATTCCAAGTGTTTCCTTTAGATCCAATCTGTTGTTGTATGATTGTCATTTGCGCACACAACACAGTCTTATATTAGTAAGGGTAAATGAATCATAATGTCATTGATACCTTGCTTCGATGAAAGGTCCATTGGCTGAGTTGTGGTATGGCTGATACAGATCTGGAGATATAATATTGGTGGCTACTCGAGGTGTAGGGGTTAGGAGAAAATCAAAAAAATTAGACTAGGACCCTCATGACTGAGAGCAAACCTTCGGTAGCGATAGAATGGAAAAAGAAAGGAATAAGGAAGATGGAAAAAAAGAGAACCATAATGTCAATTAAATGAATGTCAAGATGGAAATGAACAAAATAGAGTTGATTGCAAAAATGTTAATGGAAAGAATTTAATTGCTGCACCAAATAGGAATGCTAGTGGGTCCTCCCCAAAGCAGGCTCATGCCCTTAATGCCCTGACAAACCCACATTCAAAGAGTTTGTAGGCTCTGGGAATGTCATTTGGAACAAGAGTTAAATTCTTAGCCATAAGAATTTACTAAAAAGAAAGCGATGCATCAACCAAAATATACCCTAATGATACAACCGGTGATGAGGTGAACAATGGAGAAAGAATGATGGAAAGAAGAGAATGGAATGGAGTCTCAAGAACAAGGTGATGTACAACCCCTTATGTATTTAATGATTAATGTGGCTTAGTAGATCCCATTCCAAATATGGCCTCAAACAACCCACATTTAGTGACTTTGCATTAATACATTCGACCAATCCATCCACTTGAAGTAACAAGAATGCATCCCTCAAAGAGCCACCACCATTTCGACAAAACATGGGAGGAGAAAGTTGGATGTGAGGAAGGACCTTAGTTAGAGGGAACATGTTTTTAGTTCCATAAGCAGTGCTTGTAGCCCAAATGATTATTTCATCTAAGGGGTGTGCTTTGAATTCTCACTATTTTTTTTCATGTTTTTGGTGAGAACCACATAATGTAAAGACTTATTATTTTTATTTTTATTCACTCAACTTCCCGATAATTGGGTAATGCCAAAACGGTAAGAAAACTCAAGAAGAAAACATCCAAGCACCCAAGAGAATGGTTGAAAAAAATACATCAAGTTCCCTTAAAGCCATACCCTTTTCAATCCTTAAGTCCTTCCTTAGTTTGAGAAATGCTCAGTCACCGATTCGTTGATAGTTTGTATTATTTTGAAGAAAGGAACTGTACAGTTCCAAGCCAAGAGAGACCATAGAGATTTATGGATGCATGGATGATGTGGACTCATTGCCTACTATATCAAAAGAACCATACCTTAGTATTAACATTGTAACTTAAAGGTAAAAACCAAATATTAGCAACCAATAGAAAATAGTTCATACCATCATTAAGAGCACTTATTGGGTAACAAACTTAACAAAATGGATAAGACAAAAATATACACACACAAATAAAAGAAAAAGTATAAACGATGTTGTAAAACAAAAATAAGAAAAGTTAAAGAAATTTGTAAAAAAAATGTGCAAAACAAAAATGTGTAAAACAAAAACTTAAAAGAACTGAGGGCCTCAAATGATCAGCATAGGTGGCCATCTCCCCCATGATTGAATTGAAAGGGAGAGATCCAAAATAATGAGCTCTTATTTAAATTTTTTAGAATTGTCCAACTTCTCCTAATTGATGTTTTTAGATTAAGGGTTGAAAGTTGGTGATGCTCATACTCCAATGTATCTATGCTTTCATTGTGGTTGCAAGTTGTTTCCCTCAGTTAGTTCCATGCATATTGATGGGTTGCTCTCTTGATTAGCTATCAACCACTGGGTGTTCTCTTGTTGTGTGGTTGCTACATATAGGAACCTTTGTATCTGAGTTTCCTGGGCACACTGGTTGCATGCAAGAGATGCTGAGCATTCCTCCATGTCATCACCCTCTGTATCACTGTATGTGATGCATGGAACTTTCTTCTTCTATTTCCATAAATATTTCCCTTAGATATTTCTAGAGAAAGATCACGGATTCCTAGGCATGCATTTATGGTACTGAGCCATGCCCTCTCCATTATAATTAGGAAGTCCCCTTTATTATTGTTGACTTCTATCACTAGAAAATCATCTGGGTATGACCAACCACACATAGTGGTAACAATGTCCTCCACAAGTCCCAAGGGGATAGTGATGGACTGGTTAGCCAGCTCTAATTGAATATTTCTCTTCTTGACTGAAGGCAGGTTCCATGCTTTATACATTTCTTGCGATATTAAGTTGACTTCGGAACCTGAGTCAAGAAGAGCCTTATGTGGTTCATTCCCAGCGACTTAGAGGTAGATTAAGGGACTTCTAGGATCAGAGAGTTTCCTTGGAAGGTGGCCCACCTTTATCCAGTCAATGATGGTATGTGTTAACATAAATGTGTGTGTTGAGCTCTGTTGTTGATTTAAAGGGAGCTCCGAAGCCTTACTTGATGGAGGAGTGGTCATAGACCCAACCACTTGTGGTTGTGAGAGCTTGTTTGGACTATTGGTTCTAAAGAAAGGTCTTCTCTTTGTAAGATTGTTAGAACCAGTAGTGGATTGAAGGTTTACAGCTCTCGTAGCATTACGTTGCTGCGATTCAGTGGGGAGTTCCCCTTGCATTTTTGGAGCAGGTGGTAGTGGAACTATTGGTGTAAGAGATGCGGATGGATTTAGAGGATGGTATGCATGTGGAGTATCTCTTCCAAGAAAGGGAGTCCTAAAATATTCCCAAACTTGGTAGTGACATTGTGGGGTTGCATGACCCATAGAATCACTTGGAGAAATCGGATGTTGCACGTAATAGCCATACAGGTCTGGTTGCCAGTAAGGGTATTGTTGCCTAGGTGATGGCATCCCCCATGACTATGGGTATTTCCACTGTTGGTGTTGCTCCATAGGTTGTGGTGGAGTTCCACTTGGATAATACATTAATGGTTGGTGAAACTGCCTTGAGTTACCTTGGGGATAAGGTAACCTTCGTGGTGCTTGCCGTTTATTAAGTCTTGGGTTGAGTGCATACACCCCAAACTCTTACAGATGTGAGATTATTGGGCAACATCCCTTAGGATGGTCATATTGGCAGATCTCACATCCACCGTCATTGTCTGTATCCGAATCCACAACCTCATCGACGATAGTCATTTTTCCCTTACCCTTATTACGTGCCTGGTCTGAATCTCTTCTCTTTTTCTTATCATGGTCACTACTTCGCTCCTTAGACTCCTCTATGATTTTTAAAACAGTTTCGAATCTATTGTCTAAGGAGTCCCACATTTGATCTACCTTAGTTGACACTTCGGTTGTTAACTTTTGAAGCCGCAAGGTTTTTCTATTCACCAACTCCTCGAGTGGTGACTCATCCTCCTCCTCGCAGAATCTCACTTCCCTCTTTCGGAGGGAAGGATCGTGGTTATACTCTTTTGCACTTTCTCTTTTCCATAGCTCTCCTTCTTTCTTAGCTACTTGCTCCAACAATCTATGAACCTCATGGGACCTCCTAAGTTCTAATAATATCCCTTGGGCATATGTTCCAAGGGTTCTCTTGGTTTCATGTCTTAGCCCATCTATGAGGTGGCAGAGTTGATCCCGTTATGTGTAACCATCGCTTGGGCAACAATGTAACAATGCATAATATCGGCCCATGGTAGCATCCAAGGATTCATGAGTTCCTTGCTTCCATCCTTGGATCTATTTTTGTAAGTTGGACACTTGGGAGTATGTTTGAGATTCATCATTAAATAGTTCTAGCATCATACTCCACCTCCTAATGGTTTCCGATTCTAAGGACTGGTACCAGCTTTCCGCTTCTTTTATGAGTGTCCTTGGGAACAACTTTAATTTTTTCCACTTATTTTCAATATTCTGCAAGGCGTAGGCATCATGAAATGCCTGTAAGTGATTCTATGGATCAATGTTGTATCCCCCCTCAAATCGTGGGATATTATTCATGTCTAGTCTCTTGATACGGCTATCTTTTTGGTGCCTTGTAGGTATTCTAACAACCTCAGTAATGTCTAACATACTCCAGGTTGCTAGTAGGGGTTCATCATTGTCAATTCTCTTATGGCATCTATGATGCCTACGTGGTTCCCTACTTTTCCTTATTCCATGCCTAGATTCCCTAGAATGCCCTCATCCTCGTTCTCAACTCTCTCGTCGAGGTCTCTCATCTTGCTTATCCTTACCCTTATCCTCATGGTTGGGCTCTTTGTGACTGCATCCTGATGTGGAAGGAGAGGGTGAATGATGTGATGAAGGGGAAGAGGAAGGAGAACCATCTCCATGATGATGTTTCCTACCTTCCCTTTGGGGCTTATGGCCCCGATCGTGATGACGATCTGAATGCCCGCCCTTGTCATGTGTTTGTGTTCCCTTATTGAATAGTTGGTGTTCATGGGGATCAGAACCTGGGTTGTGAATCATGGAGTGTAGGTTCTAATACCACACCTCCTCACCATTGTTAGGAGGGGGAACATCATTTGATGGAGAACCTGTTAGAATTGGTTCACCATCTCCAATTTCTCTTACGACGTGCGGGACCCCTTTACCCTTCAACGATGTATGATAGCTCTCCTTCCGTGAGTCCCTTAAACATTACACCGCTGTGGGGATGGTAATCCCTTATGTCATAATATTCTGCAATGTATTCAGTGTATAGTTGTGTCATGCCTATCTGTGCAAGAGCATGAAGGAGCATGTTGGAAATTGCACAATTTGGAGGTAACACTATGTTACCTTGCAGGTCTCGCCAACACAGTTGTTCATCCTGATGGAGGATAAAAGTAAAATTGGGTATATACTCATCGTGATGAGTATATACCACCCGATATTGTTGAGGAACTGACGGTTCTTGGTTATGTATGTTGTGCTGCCGA